>CM040826.1:37313658-37351158 GCA_022828995.1 Vimba vimba
TTGTTTTGTTTTTTCATGCTATTTGTGTGTGTGTGTGTGTGTGTGTGTGTGTGTGTGTGTGTGTGTGTGTGTGTGTGTGAGTGATTGTGTGTGGTCAGTGAACATCAAGGTCACTGTCATGGGAATTAGTTTCAGACAAACAGTATAATCTGACGGGTCAAACAGAATCAATCTCTCTCTCTCTCTCTCTCTCTCTCTCTCTCTCTCTCACACACACACACACACACACACAGTTTGAGTGAAGTCACATTTCATCCCAAAACTGTAAGAGAAAAAAAATAAAATAAATTACATGTTTGCACAAAGAAAATCAAGACCATAAAGATTTTTGCACTGCACTTGATTTTCCAACAATCAAGCTAATTTCCCCCCACATTCTCATAACCATAATCCACTTTTATTGCAATTCTTATGATCCTCAGCGGTGGTATTGTTATTATAAATCAGGTTTAGTGTCGAGGGAGAGAGAGACTATTGCTGTAAGAACACTAAAGCAGATTTGGCCAGGTAAAGCTGGATTTGAGCTATTAAGAGCTTTCCTGAAATGAGGAGGATTGTGATTGGTATGTTGTTGCCGTGGTAGCGTGATAAAGGCAGCTGATTGGATAAGGCTTAAGAGTGTATTGTATTACAGGTAGATCAGCACTGTAAATCCCTTTAAAAAGGGCCAACACAAACCAAATCCAATAGAGGCGATCGGTTTACCATCATCTTTTCAAGAAACACAGAATTGGTTTAATTAGTTAAACTTAATCTGCAGCTTTGAGGAGCTTCAATAGAGTGCATTAGAGCCCGCCCACTTTTTCAGGACGATTTTTTTCCGATTAATTTCTCTTAAAGGGATTTTCAGGAAGTCTTCGTTAAAGCGTTATAAGCTTTGAATCAAGCCAATCAGCTGCAAGGTGGATCATAACATCACAAACTTTGATTTGAAGCGAAACAAGTATTTGAAAATCGGACACAGACACAAAGGTTTACGAGACTGTGAACTTAACAGCTTTAGTGAGGGAAAGAACTACAATCCCATGATGCATTGCGAACAGCGTAATGAGTTAAAAACGATGGAGAAACTAATGATTTAAAAATATGCACACAAATATATACGAATTTAAGAATTTTTTACGAATATACGAATTTTTAAGTATTTTGAGAACGTAAGGAGAGTGGGCGGAGCTAAAGAGATCTTTTGGCATTTTTTGCTTGTTTCAACTCTGATTGGTGGATTTTTTCTGTAAAGCATCATGGGTAATGTAGTTTTCACTAGGAATTCTGATTATAATAAGCTGAAATAAGCTGAAAACAGAAGCAAATACCATCGCTTAACAACCTCGTAGCTCACAGTCTTTAAATGTTTACAAGTCATCATTAAAAATCAATTTCCCTACGGAGAAAATGAATGTTTTTACATCCGAAATATGACTGTTGCACTCTACGCACTGACATTTTTCACTTAGTATATTTTACAAGCAATTACAAAGGCAAGTAACACATTTAACTAAATGTGAAATTTTAAAGCAGAAAAATTTAAATAGTCCTTTCATGGAAAACATACTCCAATAATCTTTAACTTGTTTTTCATGAATCTGTTGTACTGTAAGTAGATGGTGTGAGAGGAGATGAGATGTGTGTGTTTGGGCCAGTGTGATGAGAGCGGTCTTGTTTACCAGTTAAATGGTGTCTTTGTAGTGTCACTTGTGAATCTGGGTCGAGCAACTTCTGACTGCATTGTGTTTCTTCTTTTCAGACCCAGACAATTCAGCTGGCCCTGCAGAGAACAGTGGAGTTTTACAGACAGAGGGAAATCAGGTAGAGCCGCAGACACGATGTTCCTGAGAGAAATCACATCTCTTTCATCTGTTTCTCCTAGACCGTACTGAGAGAAGAACAAAGATAATCCTGGAGAGTTTCAGAAGAGTTCTACTTTCCACATTATTTTATAGCTCTAAACTTCAGATTCACACTGAACCCTCTGGTGCGGCTCTGTCATTTTTGATCTTTTTTTTTTTTTTTTATAGTTTTTATACTTCATTGGAATGTTACGAAACTTGGTTCACACACACACACACACACACACACATGGACATGAATCGAAAAGGTTAAATGGTCCTGAAACAAATACTCACACTTGTATTGTTCACGGTCAAAAATGAGCGCATTGGAAACGAATGTGAGACGAATTTCCTCTAGTGGAAGCGTTTGGTACTGCAGCCGAACAACATCTCACTGAAAACACATTTTTTGAGATATCAACCTCAAATTTGGAGCAAAACTTGTTTAGATTTATGGCTTTTTCAGAGTAAAACGTGTTTTGGAAAATATATATTTCATATAAAAAATTTAAATTGACTTTTTTTTTCATGACAAATAGCCGTAACTTTTTTAAGTTCTCTTTTTTAACTTTAGCAATAATCTGCCACATGTCGTCTTTGAAAAGAAATCAAACTGAAGCATTCCAGATTTATGACCGTTTCGGTTGGAAATTGTATTTTCAGGCCTATGCTCAAAAAGTGAATAAATGGATTATAACTAATGCATAAACATACTTTAGTACCATAAAATCCCCTAAATATACAAAATATTAAATAACATTATCGAACTAAAGTATAGTACATTCATTTAATTGAAATAAAATATCTTTTTTGACGGCCACGCAAGCAGCACCAGAGGGTTACCATAATCTACCATAAGATTTCACGTGATCCATAATATCAAAACAAATTGATCAGCCTAAATCAAATGCAAAAACAAAAAATCACTAAATGTTACTATATTAGTGCCCTGCTCTTTATATAAAGTTGTATATATAAGTGTGTCCTACTTTATTCACATCGATACAGTATAATCACGTAAAGCAAATCTTGTGTATCCAATTAATCCGACAAATCTATTATAAAGTTTGATTGCTTGTGTCGCAAAATGTAAACTATGTTTTATCGCCCAGCTTTAATCTGCTAAATGTGACTATAAGGCATGAAGATATTAAGTTATTATAAACATTAACATGATTTTCTGTAAAGCTGCTTTGAGACACTGTGTATTATGAAAAGTAAAATAAATGTGACTTTACGTTGACATGCAAACATGTTTAAGACTGACTGGGACGTCAGCTCAACATTTGTCTCATTTGTTTCTTTTTTTATTCCTCCATATAGGAATAATACGAGGAATATCTTAAAAGCAATAATGTTTTCTTTGGATATTTTGGTTACCCTTTTTCCTAACTTTTTAAACACAAGATTACCCTGGTAAATGTTAATCAAAATCTCTCTCTCTCACACACACAGTGGACAAGAGTTTGTACGAAGCTTGTCAGACGAGCAGAAGTGTTTGTTTGAGAACTCGCGCTGCGACAGCCAGACTGACATCTCAGGAATACTGAAATACACAGCAACTATTTTAGGTAAGTGCACCAGGGATGTTATAGCTAAGGTGACCTATTATGCCCCTTTTTACAAGATGTAATATATGTCTCAGGTGTTCCCAGAATGTGTATGTGAAGCTTTTCCCATTTTTGAGTGGAAGGAAAAACATGCTATTTTCGTGCATGTATCTTTAAATGCAAATGAGCTGTTGCTCCGCCCCCTTTCCAGAAGAGGGCCGAGCCTTTACAGCTTGTGCATCCGATATTCTGCACAAAAACTAAAACATCTGTTTGGTTTTGATTATCATCTCCATCACCATCTCTCTCGTGACATTGCAGTTCTTCATCATCATGAAAGTTTATTATCTGCATGCGTTTTAAAGCCATATTAGTTTAACTTCTGATATTTGGCTTTCTGAGCACACATATCCGAATCATGCGCACAGAAAGCTAGCTGTCAGACGGTGCGTCGTGTGCGTATTAAACTAAGTTCTCTTTTACGTCTTATTGTGCTTAAACTGTCAAATACACATAAAGTTGGTTATGTCTGTGAACGTAAACAGCAGGGAAAGAAATTGCATGTGTATATTAGATCTTTGTATTAAAGTGACAGCAGCGTAATATAATATGAATAAAAAAAAAAAAAACAGAAAATCACTCACTTCTCGTGACTGAATAACTTTAGTGGATTAATAAGATTAATAATAATATTCTAATTAATTAATAAGAATACATTTCTTTCTTGAATGCTGCTGTTAAATGCTCTGGTGAGGAGATAAACATGGCGGACTGTGTACAGCTCACTGAGGGGCGGAGCTATGCTAATTCAGCAGAGTCCATCAGCAGTCATGGGCGGGGCTTAATCAATGTGACATCACTTTGGAGCACATCCCTGAACGGCTCATTTTGAGACACTGTATCAGGTTTATGGGGAACACAACAAACAGAGTGGATGGATTTTTACCACTATATGCTGGTTGTGTACACACACTGCGGACACATAAATATGTTCAAAAACAATATAAAAGTAAATTTTAAGCTATCCGGATACAGAAGCCACATGAGTGTAGACGTGTCCTGATTGGCTGATGATCCGATCTGCTTGATTGGATGACAGTGATCACATGATTAAACGCAGCCAAAATGTCCTGCATCCTTCATAGAAAATATTCTGCATGTGCAATGCATACACAAGTGTGCACGTGACTTTTCATACTTTCGGTTTGTTTAAGTGTTCTCATTATTTGTCATGATTTTTTTACCAAACCGTGGCATTCTAGTTCACACTCACACACTCTAGCTGCAAAAACTTTGACCTCAATACACACTCACTGACACTTTTCTAAAAACTCCCTCCATTGCTGCAGTCTCCATTCCCGAGCTGTTGCTAAGATACTAACTCTGCCATCCCTAACGAGAACACGTTTATAAATAAACCGCAATGAGGCATTTGAACTGAGCCCTGCCCAGCGAAACCCACTGCGCATCTCGCTTTAATGCAGCAGAGCAGCGTTTCACAGCGCACTTTAATGCAGATATTGATTCAACGGGTAATCGATGGTTTCGCTGGGGGACAGACCTTAAAACTTTCCATCTTTAAGTAAAAGCATGTTTATGAAGCGGATAGTTCTGCTAAACACAGATTGCATGTGTTCAATCTGATGGAAATGTCAATAATAATCTGGGAATGTACGTTCCATATGAAAACCCCAAGTTGCTACGTTTTTAAAAGCTTTCAAATGCTGTATTGCTTTTATTAAAAGGTTACTGTCTTATAAAATTATGAATTCATTTAACTGTTTAAAAGTTTGGAGTCTTTAAAATGAAGTCTTTTGGCCTCCGTTGTAATTTATTCCTGTGATCAAAGCTGAATTTTCAGCATCATTACTCCAGTCTTCAGTGTCACATGATCCTTCAAAAATCAGTATAATATGATGATTTGATGATCAAGAAATATTCATGATTATTGTTAATGTTGAAAACTTTTTGTGGAAACTGATCCATTTTATTTTTCAGGATTCTTCGATGAATAGAAAGTTCAAAATAACAGCATTTATTTGTAATATCTGTAACGGTATAAAAGTAATATATATGTATATTCATTTAATAAACACATTTTTTGCATTATTTTGCACAGGCGTGGACTTCGCCGCCATCCGCGGCCGATTCGGGGAGGAGTTCTTCGGCTTGTGTCTGGAGGAGAACGAGAGGGTTCTGCGAGCTCTCGGCGGGAACCTGCAGGACTTCTTCAACGGTTTCGACGCTCTTCTCGAACACATCAGGACGTCCTGCGGCCGCCGGGCTTCGTCCGAGGCTCCCTCTTTCCTATGCAAAGATGCTCCTCAGGAGAAGGAGGACACAAACGCGCAGAGCGAGGGAGGACGAACTCTTCTCCTCCACTGCTTCAACCCCGACCCTACGGTGGGCGTGGCCATGCCGGGATTGATCCGAGCCGCCGCCCGGCGCATTTACCAATCAGATGTTTCGGTGGAGGAAGCTCCTCCCACATGGCTTCACACAGCCAATGAGGACGGCGAGCTCTCGGCTGACTCCTCCCCCTCGTCATCTCCATCTCCACCTTCATCTTCATCTCCTGCTTGTTTGTCGTTCCTCATTCGAGAGGTTCGGACTCAACCCGTCTCCTCGTCTCCACACCCCCGCCAGCTGTCGCGCTCGCCGCTGGATTTGCGCATCGGTCTGAGCACGTTTTGCCGGGCTTTTCCCTTCCACCTGGTGCTGGGACCCAACATGGAGGTTCTGCAGGTCGGGGAGGGACTCCGAAAACAAGCCAAAAGCGACCCACACCGAACACTCACATTCAGCAACAGCTTTGAGCTGGTGTCTCCCAGAATCCCCTCTTCCTTCCAGAATATTCTCCTGCGGCTTTCCACGCCATTCACCATTCGTACACGACCTGACGGATCGGCACTCGACGGCAGAGAGAAGGTAAGAGTAGCTGTGTAACTGATCTGAATTTGTGTTGTCTGTTTTGACACTGATTCGGACTGTTTTGAACGATTCGTTAAAAGAAACGATGATTCATTCGCAATACGGGCCTCATTAGCCATACCTGCAAACTTGTCGCTTTTCGGCGACAATCGCCGTTTTCTTGGTCAATTGGGTCATGTACGTGAATCGCGTAGAACCGGAGAGTTTTTTTTGGGGGGGGGGGGGGGGGGGGGGGGGGGGGGTTATTGTTTCTCACAGTAACTGCCATGCAGGCTAGAATTGCGAAACATTATTGGATAATTCTTTTACATTTCTCTGGGCCAATCGGAATCTTAGCACTTTTTCTCTTGGCCAATTGGAATCTTAGCACTTGCGTCATAATCTTGAAGCACACACACAGCGTCAACAACAGCTGAGCTCGCCATTTGCCTGGCTACCGTGCGAGTCTAATGGAAACTCACGCATGAATTTTTCTGCATTGAACTTGTTTTAGCGCCCGCCAAAGCCGCCAAAGTCTTATTTGATCGGTGAGTAATGTAGATGAACGGCTACGTTTGTGACAGGGCGCATGTTTTAACTAAAATAACGACCAGAGAGAGAGAGTGAGAGAGAGCCGGTCGCGCGCGCGCACTCTCTGTGTAAACGACTTCACCGTCTCCAAACTAGGCGCTGTGTTGCTCTCTCTCCCTCGCACATATTAATCAAAATAAATCGACACGGTGGTAAAAGGTCGGAAGACCAAAGTTTCGTGTGGAGCATTCAGAGATTTTTTTCCCCCTGAATTATACTGCTGGGTGTGAATTGTGCTAAATAAGTTTCCATCTTCTCTGAAAAGCGTTCCGGACATTCAGCTGACATAAAACAACACTTTAATTAAACGAAATAAAACTATACAGTGATGAAATGTTTTCTATGTTGACACAAATCTTGACCATGTCCTAACTGCTGGGATAATCACACAACGCGCACGACACGTCCAATTCGCGAACTAATGACTCCTTTGAACCGATTCATTTTAATGAATGGTTAAAACAACTGATCTTTCCAACAGTGAACTCAGGAGACGTCTGAATCGGTGTATAACTAATCAGTAACACTTTACAATAAGGTTCTATTTATTACATAAATTAAATAAAAAGTACAGTTTGCTAACTCAAGCTTAAACTTTAAAATAAATAAAACCACTTTTTTTTAAAAAGCATTTTAAACATTTTTCCACACAGTGCTATCAAGAATCGATAAGAGAATCGTTCAAGAATTGGATCGATAATCAGAATCGTCAGTGGTATTATTATTGATAAAATTTTATCAAATCCCATCCCTATGTGAAGACAGTAAAATTATAATCAAACATTAAAGAACATACATGTTTTTTAATAGTTTTTTTTTTAAGAGTTAAAAGATTAAAACATTTTGCTAACATGAGGTCTTATTGTGTCACTGTCAGTCTTGTTACATCAGTGCAAATCTAGGGTATGCAGATTAATTATTATTATTATTATACATCATTCATCAGCATGCATTGATTAATCCCATGGCATGTATGAAAAAAAAAAGTTAGTCTGCAAAACCCCCCCCCCAAAACACTGTCACCTTTTTAAGTGTGAGGAGTTTGCAGGTATGATTAGCTCTGATTCTAGCCAACTGAATATACCAGACACATGAACTGATTAACTGAGGGAACCTTCTTATGAGTTCAGAAGAAGGTTTTTGGAGACTACGGTGCCCCTAAAGGGACATGGTGATGAAAAAATATATTTCAATGCTTCTGCGATATATATCAGCCGATATATCGGTTATCGGCTTTCAAATATAAAAAATTATTGGTTATTAGTATCGGGCAAAATTTTAATTTCAGAGCTAAAGAAGGTTTTTGGAGACTACGGTGCCCCTAAAGCAGTGGTTCTCAATTCCAGTCCTCGTGACCCACTGCTCTGCACATTTTGTATGTCTCCCTTATTTAACACACCTGAACCAGATCATCAGCTCATTAGGAGAGACTCCATGAACTGAACTGAGTGTGTCAGATAAGAGAGAGATACAAAATGTGCAGAGCAGTGGGTCACGAGGACTGGAATTGAGAACCACTGCCCTAAAGGGACATGGTGATGAAAAAATATATTTCAATGCTTTTGCGATATATATCAGCGAATATATCGGTCATTTTTTTGGAGACTACGGTGCCCCTAAAGGGACATGTTGATGAAAAAATATATTTCAATGCTTTTGCGATATATATCAGTCAATATATCGGTTATCGGCTTTCAAATATAATTTTTTTTCCGGTTAACAGTATCGGCCAAAATGTTCAAATCAGAGCTAAAGAAGGTTTTAGGAAGTTTTTGGAGACTACGGTGCCACTAAAGGGACATGGTGATGAAAAAATATATTTCAGTGCTTTTGCGATATATATCAGCCAATATATCGTTATCTGGCTTTCAAATATAAAAAATGATCGGTTAACAGTATCGGCCAAAATTTTCATATCGGTCCATCCCTAGTTTCTGAATTCTACATATAGCCCCTTTAAATAGTTTTAGTTAACGATAAAAACACTTGTGATTACGACTTGTGTACACAAGATACGAGTTGCATTTTGCCCCCTTTAAATGCCTGTTTATTGTGCTATCATACCTATGCATGATTATATGACTGGTTGCATTTTATTATTTGCATTTGGCTCTGTTTTTTCCCCGCTGTGTCCCATCAGAACTGAAACTCACTTTCTTATCGCCAACACCGAGCTCATTCAAAAGCACTGATACATTTCAAGGTTTTATCTTGGTTCCGCGTCATTTAGCAGGAGCTTTTATTTTTATCTGAGTAATTTGCAGGGTGCTGATGGCAGGAACAGGCCGTCCCGCTGGAGACATCAGTGCCTCGCTCAAGGGTACAGTGGGGATTGTGTTAGGAGAAACTTGGTAACAAAGCACTTTTCTTCACTGTGTGTGTGTGTGTGTCCTGAAGCTGGCTACTGGACTGAGGAAGATAAATGTCAACAAATATAAATAAATCGCATAACACAGTGTCAGCACTAAAAGAGTGGGATGCAGTGCAACAGAAATAATTATTTTAGAAATAATAATTAAATAGTAATTCTCTAGTGCCATCATGACTAGAAATGGTGCAATTTAAAGATACGACTAAAACTAAAACCATAAAAACTAAGTTTCATTTAAGTGCATTACTAATAAAAAGTATAATAATATCTAAATGATATTAAAATAACACTGGGCAACATGAATGAGTGCAAATGTAAATAAACAATATAATGACAGCCAATCAGAACATATTTTATATTTTTTTTACAGCTGTGAGCAGGAGGATTGTGGACCAATGAGATTTTTAGGAGGTGAAGCTAGCCAGCATGATACTGGAAACCAGTTTGCATAATGTTGAATCCGTCTGTAATAGTGTACAAGAACATAATTCATGCATCTATAATCATAGTACACTGAAAATAGTAAAGTAAAGGTGCTCCTGTTATTTGTGAAGTGTGCATCTGTGTTTGCATTTTCAGTTCATATTGTCCTCGATCCCTTATGCAATAGAGGATCAGGAGGTTATGACCGTTTTCTCTTGACTTTAGTTACATAAAAATGCAGATGAATGTGAGCCGAACGCTGCCAGAGAAGTTTTTCCACATGTATGAACCTAAAATATGATGTAATGAATTTAGCCCATTGCTAACGCAGACAAGGGTTATTTTACTTGACTTTTTAGTCATTTTGTTTAGTGCTTTTGTGCATTTTTATTAGTTTTTGTTCTTTTTAAATATTACTAGTAAGGTTTAATTTATTTTTGTTCTTAATTTAATTTTAATTTATTTAATATATTTTTTTATTCCCAGTGAGTAATTGTATTATACTTATTATACTTAAATATATGAAGAGTTCAGATGCAAAAGCCTGTAAGTGCCATCTGAAATTTTCTTCTAGAACGATCATTTTTATCATGCTTGTATATTTAAGTTCAGTAATTTCACTTAAATGATAATTAATAGGTAATTTTCATTGCCATTTAAGTGAAATTATTAAAATTAAATATACAAGCTTGATAAAAATTATCATTCTAGAGGAAAATTTTAGATGGCACTTAGAGGCTTTTGCATCTGAACTCTTCATATATAAAATGTGTGTGCGTAAATATACATATATACACATATATACGGTAAATATATATTTATAATATATACAGTATGCATACATAAATGGGTGTACATACACACACACATATATAATATCTATATAAATATAATAATGTATATTCACTAGGGCTGGGTAAAAAATATCGATTTCTAGATTTTAATCGATTCTCATTTTTACGAAACGATATCGATTCTTAAATCCCAAGAATCGATTAGTCATCCTGTTTTCAGTTGATGAATGAATGGAATATTGTTGCGTGCATCCCATCCAATAAATCGCAATAATCTTTGTGCTTTGTTATTATTGATATGAAACAAAGTATCAGATTTCAAATTACGTCCATTTTCTTACGAAATTCAAAAACATAAATACCGTTTTGGCGCTGTGGCGTAAGATCGCTCTGGCGCAGCTCAAGACAGAGAAGCAGCAGCGCGGAGTGCACATGATCTTCTCTTCCGCCTTAATAATACCAGTTACCGCGCGTAATAAACATGAATGAGCATCTGAAAGTGTGTTAAAAGATAGAGTACAACTTATCGAAGTCCGTATCGTCACATGGAATCGCTCAATCAGTGTTTCAACCGTGGAAAGACGTTAGTAAACAATGTCATGTAACGTCACATTTACCTCAGAAAAAACATGTGACCATAAACCATGTCATAAACTCATTAGTCAGCTAGAAAAATTAACTCTAGAGAGGAGCATTTTGTTAAATATATGCACCATATTACATATTCATTATAATTTGTAATGTTCTTCAATTATTTAATGCATGTTTGAATAAATCTGGAAAGTTTTTTTTTATGACAGCCACCATTTAAATTTGTATATAATTTCATATAACTATTATTATAAAAAATAAATAAAAGTGTATTTTAAGTGTTTGTATACAAATCAGTTAATTTTTACCTTCAATATTATAGTAGGCTAATGAAGCCTATAGGCTTCAACTGACTCCCATAGTTCACAATAATAGTTAAGAGATTTGTTTTCCTTGAGAAAATTTGCAATGTATTGTACCTGATATCCAAAATAATCGATATTGAATCGAATCGAATCGTAATCGTAATCGAATCGAATTGCAAGCTTGTGAATCGAAATCGAATCGAATTGTGAAATTTGTGTCAATACCCAGCCCTAATATTCACACATATATTATATAAACTAAAACTTTAATGTTAGATGCGATTTATCGCAATCAATCAATTTTACACCACTATTATAATATACACATTTTATAACAACACATATTATATTATTGTATTATTTTAATATATCATTTTTAATACTTTTTTTTAATTAATGAATGTGACCATAGAGTCAAAGGTATGAAGATTTTTTTACAATTTACAATTAACAATTTAAAAAAAAAATAGTTTTAGTTTTAATTAATGAATGTGACCATAGAGTCGGTGGTGTCAAGAAGATATTGTATGATGTGACCCAATTCTTGTGTACTTGCATTGAATGCATCCTCAAAAGTATGCACTGAATGAAGCATGTATGAATTGGAACACACACACACACACACTCTCTCTCTCTCTCTGATTAGCACCTTGTTGCGCTCTGGAGTGCAAATGTCTTTCTAAAGCTCCCCTCTTCACCCCTCATTCTCTTTAATCTGTTGTTCTTTGAAGGATGGTGTTGTCAGATCTGATGTGTGTAAATGTGTTTCAGTTTGTCACAGAAAGCCGTTTGTTGTCTTGTCATGTAAAACACCGCTGAAGTTAAAAGCCCAGAATCAAGGTGGCTTTGCTAACAGAGAAAATAAATAATTAAACAGAGGAACAGATCATGAAATGAGAAGTCAGGTGTCAGTCTCTCTCTCTCTCTATCTATCTATCTATCTATCTATCTATCTATCTATCCATCCATCCATCCATCCATCCATCCATCCATCCATCCATCCATCCATCCATCCATCCATCCATCCATCCATCCATCCATCCATCCATCCATCCATCCATCCAATTCTGTTCAATTCTCAGTTCAATTCTGAATGATGCACAACCATACTCTGGTGTGGGAAACTTTAATGATTTTTTAAACAAATAAAATGTGCTCACAGATATAGACTGCTGTACAGAAACACACACACACAGATTTTCTGCTTATATTCTGCTGGTTTGCACATCTTGAGATCTGTCTGACAATGATATGTAGAGTGATTGATCCTGAACTGTTTGTTATGGAAATCTGTGTTTCCGTGTGTGTGTGTTGAAGCCAGAGGAAGCATATGTCTGTGTCTCAGGGCCGATTATATATTTATTGCATGGTTCTATAAACGGTTCCACTGCAGTGAAGCTTGAACTCTCGCCAGGATTGTTCCTGCAGGATTCTGCTGTGCTGAAACCCTCTCATCGCAGGAGGCAAGGTTCAGCTGATGCTGGTTTAGACCTTCAGTGTTTGTGGTGTAATGGTTTTGTAACTCTGTGGGGTGAAATCTTTAAACAGTCCTGGTTTCAGTGTAAAAAAATCTCCACCTTATTCACAAACCACATTTCAGCTTAATCAGTTGCTGAGTCATACATAATTAAAGTCCTCCTTTCTATGTAAATTACAGTTACGTAGATTGTGCCTCATTCACTAAAGTCAACACAATTACTATTCAAGCAGTTAAAGGGGGGCTATAATGCCCTTTTCACAAGATGTAAAATAAGTCTCTGATGTCCCCAGAGTGTGTATGTGAAGTTTTAGCTCAAAATACCCCACAGATATTTTTATAAAGCATGTTAAAATTGAAAATTGTGAGCAAAAACGCACCGTTTTTGTGTCTGTCCCTTTAAATGCAAATGAGCTGCTGCTCCCGGCACAGGGGGCGGAGCTTCAAGAGCTTGTGTCCTTTTACCTCACACACACACACACACTGAACATTTCAAAAACTTTTAGTCTTTTATGTTTAAACCGGAGTCAGACAATGATGGAGAGACGCAAGAAGAAGTGACAACATGTAGAAGCAACAGGACATTTCTGAATGGTTAGTTGATGAATTTATGTAGCTGATGTGGAGTTATCTTCTAGTCATTGATTAGCATATTCTGTCATGATAATCTATAAATCGTGTTCAGGGGGCGGGGTTTATGTAAATTCTAGGGTTGGTGATGTCACTAACCCGGGAGGAATGTGGTGTAGTCTCTACCAGCCGTTTGTTGTAGTCCTTAAAAAGCGATTTCTTTAAAAGCAAATATCTCCCTTTGCTCTGAACTTTGAGCGTTGTAACTTTGCAGATGTTGTTTATGCTCAAACAGCAACATTACACACTAACTAAAGTTAGAAAAGTCAAATCATAATCAACCAGCCCTTTAAGGGGTTATATAGTGAGTTATGTTTAGTACAGTGGTTATTATTTACTCTGAGTGTGAGTTATGTTTAGTACGGGGGTTAGTAAGGACTGCAGTGTTAAGTGTGTTTTGGTATTCAGTGTGTTAACTCAATATCTTTTTAAAATCCCTCATTTATAAAAGCATATCAATCTGACACTAGAACTAAGTTATCAGACACAGCATTTTCACCTGTTGGTCCATAAAACAGGTGAAAAAACCACAAACGCTGAACGTGTCCCTGTGTGACTGTACGGTGACCCTGAGCATCACAGTCCACCGCCGCTTACATAACAGGACAAATATATCGATTTCACACACCGTCTGCTTTTCAAATGCTCTGATAGAAACAAAAGAGGGATTTGGGATGTCAAAAGAAAGTTAATTACGAAGAACTGTGATTATGTTTACGAAAATGCATGTGTGTGTATGTGTGTGTGTGTTTCCTCGCCTCGGTCCCGGCTGCGTAAATGTATTATGCAGAGTTGGGGAGTTCTGCTTAAATAATGCAGTATGCTGCAAGACTGGGCCGTGTGTGTGTGTGTGTGTGTATGTGTGTGTGTGTGCGTGTGTGTGTGTGTGTGCGTGTGTGTGTGTGTGTGTGTGTGTGTGTGTGTGTGTGTGTGTGTGTGTGTGTGTGTGTGTGTGTGTGTGTGTGTGTGTGTGTGTGTGTGTACACTTCTGCACTTCATCTCATAACTCTGAAACTTCCCTGTTTCTATGGCGATAACAGGACTGTGTCCTTAATCCAGCAGATGCACACATACTTGAATACCATGCAGTTTTGCTGTCAGGTTTCAAGTGTTCATATCTACACACACACACACACACACACACACACACACACACACACACACACACACACACAAACACTTTTTTTAGAGTTGGGTCAAGTAACACATTGAATTAAACTCAAAGTTTTGAAGTAGTAAGACTAAAATAGAATTTTATTGTAAAACTTACTCCAATAATCTTTGTTTTACTTACAAAATCAAAATCAAAAAATCAAATTAATTACCAAGACTCATGATCTGAGGAAACATTCACAAATTGTACAGGATGAGTTACACACTGAAATAACATTTCAGCGCTGCATGCAGACGAATTAGAGTTGCATTCTCCTAACAAATGCAGATTCATTGCATATTCTAGATATATTCTCATAAAACATGCATAGAACATTGAATAGTTGTTAAAGAATTCCACCATAGCAACCGAATCCTAATAAAAGAACAGCCTCTCTCTCTCTCTCTCTCTCTCTCTCTCTCTCTCTCTCTCTCTCTCTCTCTTCGAGCGATGTGATGAGATCCAGTGAGAGAGAGAGAGAGAGAGAGAGAGAGTGTGTGTGTGTGTGGTGTGTGTGTATGTGTGTTTCAGATGTGAAATATACAGCACTAAAATCCGATATGCTTTGCTGTTTTTCTTGACAACCATGTAAACATATTCATGCGAGTGTGTCTTCATAGCAACACCAATTCATCGAGCTTATTGCATTAATATTAATTCTCTGCAAATAAATTGAATTTGTAAAATGATATGCATATTTGCTTTTCAATTTCAGCACTTTCCTTTCCTTTCCTTATATGTGTGTGTGTGTGTGTGTGTGTGTGTGTGTGTGTGTGTGTGTGTGTGTGTGTGTGTGTGTGTGTCTCTTTCAGGTGATGGAGCTCAAAGGTCAGATGCTTCACCTCCCTGAATCGAACTCCATCATGTTCCTGGGCTCGCCGCGTGTTGATAGGCTGGAGGAGCTCATGGGGCGGGGCTTACATCTGTCTGACATCCCTATTCATGACGCCACACGTGATGTCATTCTGGTGGGTGTGTCAAACGACATCATTAGGCTTTCAATGCATCGGTCGTAAACACCATAGACTCTAAAAAAATGCTGGGTTATTTTAACCCAAATTTGGGTCAAATATAGACAAACCCAACCATTTGGTTACAAATTTTACATTGGGTTTCTCCATATTTGACCCAAATTTGGGTTGAAACAACCCAGCATTTTTTAGAGTGTACAGTTAGGCTAATGAATTATGCTACTTGATGAAAGAAATGTGATCATTATTATTAATAAATGTAAGTATTTATTGAATGTATGTGGTTTTCATAATAGTTTTCATATATTTCTATTGCCGTTGTTTTGGCTTCAGGTCACTATATCACTTCCGTCACTTATTATAATCACGATAGTTCCAGTTCTGGATGTCAGTGTTGTTATTGTTTACTAAAACTAAAATTGAAATAGATATGAAATGAACAGTGTTTGGGCAAGTTACTTTTAAAAGCATTACAATATTGCGTTACTCCCAAAAAAATAACTAATTGCGTTACTTAGTTACTTTTTATGAAAAGTAATGCGTTACATTACTTTTGCGTTACTTTTTCTCACCTGGTCTAGGCTTGCTTATTTGTTTTTTAATAACAATAAAAAATATAAATATTTTTGGCAAATGTTAAGGCCCTTTCACACCAAAAGTGAAATGAATAAGCTTAAGGCTGAAGGAAATGCATATTTACTCCTGTACAATAGAGGGCGCCGCTTAAATAAATCATTCTGGATGAACGCACAATAAGATGCAGGAGAATGAAGTTCAACACTCTTATTTCTAAATCTAATCTAAAGTAATTTTTGCTTATTAGTATGGTTGAATTAGATCATTGAAGATCAGCAGCAAATACATTGGTTAATAAAGTGAGATTAAATACATAAAGTATATTTGTGTAATTTAATATAGTTAATTTTAAAAGTTTTGCGTAAAATTCTGATATTGCATTTGACTTTTTTTATTCATTTTGAGGAATAATGAATGTTTTCGTGCAAGTGAGATAATAAATGCATGTTCACATTTAGTCAAACTAAAATAACCATCATGTTTACACACACACACACACACACACACACACACACACAAAACACCTCCTCACTTTATTTCTCTCAACACGAGGACAAGAGAGCTGTCAGTCAATAAATGTGAAAAAGTAACTAGCGTTACTTATTTGAAAAAGTAATGCGTTACTTTACTAGTTACTTGGAAAAGTAATCTGATTACATACCTCAAGTTACTTGTAATGAGTTACACACAACACTGGTAATGAACATCTGATGACTTGTGTAGGTTGGCGAACAGGCGAAAGCTCAGGATGGACTGAAGAAGCGGATGGATAAACTGAAAGCCACGCTGGAGAAAACACACCAGGCTCTAGAGGAGGAGAAGCGCAGGACCGTGGACTTGCTGTACTCTATTTTCCCGGGAGACGTGGCTCAGAGACTGTGGCAGGGACTCCCGGTTCAGGCCAAGAAGTTTGATGACGTGACGATGCTGTTCTCGGACATCGTGGGCTTCACCGCAGTGTGTGCGCAGTGTACGCCGATGCAGGTCATCAGCATGCTGAACGAGCTCTACACACGCTTCGACTACCAGTGCGGGATACTGGACGTCTACAAGGTAAACACACACACACACACACAGAGACACTGCACATCTGTTTATCCATCCATTATTAATATTATTATATATCCATCCATCTATCTATATATTGTTCCATCCAACATCTATCCATCCATCCATCCATCCATCATTCTATCTATCTATCTATCTATCTATCTATCTATCTATCTATCTATCTATCTATCTATCTATCTATCTGTCTATCAACTATCTATCTGTCTATCTATCTATCTGTCTATCTATCTATCTATCTATCTATCTGTCTGTCTATCTATCGTTCTATCTATCGTTCTATCTATCTATAGATTGTTCTATATCGTTCTATTGTTCTGTCTATTGTTCTTTCTATCTATCCACCCATCCATTCATCCGCAATGTCCTAACAACGCCCTAGCAACCATCCAGAAAAACCTAGCAACTACTCTAAACTCCCTAGCAACTACTCTAAACTCCCTAGCAACCATCCTGCATCCACCCTAGCAATCGCATAAAACCCCCCTAGCAACCTTTATCCTCTATGTATGACCTTAAACGTCCCGTAATATGCCCCTTTTCACAAGATGTAAAATAAGTCTCTGATGTCCCCAGAGTGTGTATGTGAAGTTTCAGCTCAAAATACCCCACAGATCATTTTTTACAGCATGTTTAAATTGTCATTTTTTGGGGCTCAGAAAAACGAGCTGTTTTAGTGTGTGCCCTTTAAATGCAAATGAGCTGCTGCTGGACGACCCAGGGGGCGGAGCTTCATGAGCTCGCGCTCAGTCTGTCAGGACAATATCACCTCACGGAATGATGATAATATCAGAAACTCTCAGTAACGGTGTTCATTTCGAGTCGGACAATAATGCCTACAGAGTCAGAGTGCTGTATAGAGATGGAACAGGTATAGTTTAGTAGTTTAATTACGGTTATTATAACGTATTTGTCATCTGCTTGTATGTATCCATTATTTATTAATAGCCTACAAGTCTGCTGTCTGAATGATGATCAAACATATACTGATGAGTTTAATAAAGTTTATTGTACATCACACAAAAGATGAAGCGTCAGTTTTACTTCAGAAAATCACCGTAAGAGCTGAGTAGACACAGTAGGCCAAGTTATAAGAAGTGCGCAAGTACATAAACGAATTTCGGTTGAGGGAGCATTCCTGTGGGCGGAGGTTAGTCAAGAAACGGTTCTAGTGACGTCATTAAAGAAGGAAGTAGAGGGATGTAGTCCAAACGAGCCGTTCACTGTAGTCAACTTCTGTTAAATAAAATATCTCGCCTGGCATTGAACTTTGAGCTTTATAATTTTACAGATATTATTTATGCTCTAACAGCAACATTACACACTAACTAAAGTTTGAAACATGGGATCACGAAGAACGGGACCTTTAAACTATCAAACATTGTCATGAAAACTTTACACATCGAGTTTCAGTTGATTATTTTTCATCCTCTCTCTGACCCTTACAGTGAAGTAGGCTGTTTATTTAGGCTCCAAAAACAACAAACTATTCCATACTGCATAAAGTCTGTTTGAGGAACATTGAAAGTTTTGCACTGTGACATTATTTTAAGTGTTTAATAGTCAGTGCCGTGATGTGGACAAAAATAGTGTTTTTTACTCTAACTTATGTTGATTTAAAAACAAATATTCAAATAATTTTTATTGTAAAACTGTTTATTGTTTTGATTTGTAATACTCCACTATATCAGAGTTCTGCTCTGGGCCGTCATGACAGTTTAAAAGCCGTTAGTTCAACAAGCTGATCTTTAAAACACCGATACGTGTTCAATGAAAAGGCACTTAGCGAGTGTATGTCAATAAATTGGCATTATAAATGGCGGCAATCCATTACTGCAAATATAAGTGTGTGTGTGTGCGTGAGTGTGTGTGTGTGTGTGTGTGCGTGTGTGTGTGTGTGTGTGTGTGTGTGTGTGTGTGTGTGTGTGTGTGTGTGTGTGTGTGTGTGTGTGTGTGTGTGTGTGTGTGTGTGTGTGTGTGTGTGTGTGTGTGTGTGTGTGTGTGTGTGTGCGTGCTGCTGACGTCAGCTCTGAACCACACAAATACACACAGTTTCTGTAGCTTGTATGCAAATGCCATTTGCTCTCACCTTGTTGTTGTGATTCCTCCGCTGTGCATCAGTCCGTCTCAAGAGAGAAATATTAATATTCATGTGTCCATCACCTGCTTTGTGTTAAGTGTTATTCATCAGAGAGCATTTATAATCTGACAGCAGCCGCCTGTGAACGTCAAGAGGCTGAATCTGAGCGTGTGTGTGTGCGTGTGTGTGTCCCAGGGAAAGCAAGAATTGACAAAAATGTAAATGTGTACCTTGAAATGCAATGTAAGTTGCTTTGGATAAAAGCTTCTGCCACATGTATAAATGTGTGTGTGTGTGTGTGTGTGTATGTGTGTATGTGTGTGTGTGTGAAAAACAGAAAAACGTGTGTGTGTGTAAGCTTGACAGGGTGAATCTCACAAAGACACATCTCACATTTCACCCCAAAATCAAAGGGAAATAAATTATATCTTGCATAAACAAGGTGAAGTGTATTTTATGTATTAGGTTATTTATACAATAGATTAAAGACGTAAAGAAGCATATAAATACATACACACACACACCCCTGGGCAAAATTGTATGACAATTGTATTTTATCAGACAATAACTACTCAAGATTTTGCTTTAGTATAATTTTCAGGACAATTAGGGCCGGATTCGGGACAACAGCTTAGATTTCGGGACTGTCCCGAATTTTTTGGGACGTCTGGTCACCCTAATTACACTGCTACCTGATATCACGTGCACAAACACACATAACCTATATTTATATATATAAAACAGTTATGTCCGGTGGAACGATGTATTAATTAACTTCAGCTTGGATTGTGTTGGTAATAGACACTTATCTAACGCTAAAAGATGTTTCGCCTCTAACAAGTGCTGTCGATCTTCTCTCTGATCTGAATGGTGTGTGTGAAACACTTGAGTTTTGCCACAGACTCGTCCCAGCGTCTAGAACACAACTGATGCTTTTTCAAGCGTCTCCATACTTGAAAAAACTACTTTTAAACAGGAAATATTTCCGTACATATTTACAGCGGGTCTATCCGCACGCGATCAGGATCACCTGAGGTCATTTTCCCAGACCTTTTTACTGAAGGTGAAAGTCGCTGTAATCTTTCCTGACATTGTCCGTGATGATCACTGAGATGCACATTCAGACTCTGGTGATTATTACTTTACCCCTCCTCTCCATGTTAAACTAGTCCCGTCCGAATAGGGCTTAAGAAAATGAATGTGGTTCAGATAACATCATATTTTGAGTTTCTATTAATTAAACCAATTTCCTTCATTGCATTAACTCAATTTTTTTTATATTTCAATGAACTAAAAATGTTAAGGCAACCAGGTAACTTTTTTTTAGTTAAACCAACAATCATTTTTTATTTTTACAGTGTACGGCATTAATCTAGAGAACTACTTACAGGCATATGTGACTCTGGATCACGTCACCGGTCTCGAGTCGCACGGGTATATCTGTGGCAATAGCCAACAATACATTGTATGGGTCAAAATTATACATTTTTCTTTTATGCCAAAAATCATGAGGATATTAAGTAAACATCATGTTCTATGAAGATATTTTGTAAATTTACTACTGTAAATATATAAAACATGTATTTGTGTGAGTGAATGCAGCACAATCACCAACATAAATGAACAACTTTAAAGGAGATTTTCTCAATGTTTTGATTTTTTTGCACCCTCAGATTCCAGATTTACAATAGTTGTGTCTCAACCAATATTGTCCTATCCTAACAAACCACACATGGAAAGCTTATTTATTCAGCTTTCAGCTTTTCAGATGCTGTATAAAGCTCAATTTCAACAAACTGACCCCTGTTTTGTTGTCCAGGGTCCACATATGTGTGTGTGTGTATATACAGTAAAAGCTTCTCTCTCTCCGCAGATCGAGACGATAGGTGATGCGTACTGCGTGGCGGGCGGCTTGCACAGGAAGATCGACAGTCACGCCAAGCCGATCGCACTCATGGCCCTGAAGATGATGGAGCTGTCCGGGGAAGTGCTCACGCCTGACGGGAAGCCAATCAAGGTGAACCAGTGCTGACGTTTCGGAAACTAGTCAAGTCTTCTTTATTTATATACAATACAGATCGTTTCAAAGGAGCTTCACAGAAAGCTCTACTAACACTATAGTGTTGTTATTACTGAGCTGACGTCAGTTCACTATGGCTAAGTTATTCTACTGTACTATTTTTTTGCAGTATGCATACTGTGCCTAGTGTACAATTCTCTGTTTCTATTAAAATACCCATTAGACACACTTATTTGCGGTATTATAATATGTTGAGTAATGCTAGCTCACACAAGGTGGGATACAATATCCCATAATGCAATGCACGTGACTTAATCTTTCCTTTTGACTTCCTTCTTGACTGATTATTTGATCAACCTGCCAAAACTTTTTTATTATTTATTGTATTAAGATTGCCACACACACACACACACACACACACACACACACACACACACACACACACACACACACACACACACACACACACACAAAATAATATATATATATATTTTTGAGTTTTCTAATATTTGTTTCTGATGACTGGACAACACTAAATTAAACATGCAATAAAGTCATGTGACCAAAATGTTTATTTTTGTGTGTGTGTAGCAGAGCTAGTGTGGATTCAGGGATGTGAGTCGCACTGAAGTGACTCAATAGGGTTTCATGTTTCTGATGTCGTTAAGCTGTTGTTGTGCGTTAAAACGCGCTTTTCTGTTAGTATTTGTTCATTGTGCATGATGGCGGAGCCACAGTATAATGTGTCTAACGGTGGCACACTCGTGTGTGTGTGTGTGTTGTGTTAAGGATCTTGTGTTTAAACTCACTGTGGCGACGGATTGGAATCTGGTCGCCATGGAGACGGCGGAACACTCCAAGTGCTTGGCGCTAATTGATTGCTACATTGTTGCTCTTTTTAGAGGGAGTCAACGAGCGAATCGGTGTGTGTGTGTGTGTGTGTGTGTGTGTGTGTGTGTGTGTCTGTGTGTGTGTGTGTAGAAGCATCTCTGGGCATGTTGTGCCACATCTATATTGTAATGAATGCAGCAATGATTGTGTTTGTTTGTTTATTTGGTATAACACTTTACACTACCTGAGTTAACATGAACTAAGAATGAACAATACATCTTCAGCATTTATTAATATTAGTTCATATTAATTTACTAATTAATATGATTATAATTAATTAATAATTAACATTTACTAATACATTATTAAAATCAAAGGTTGTATTTGTTAACATTAGTTAATGTACTGTGAACTAACATGAACAAACAATGAACAGCTGTATTTTTATTAACATTAAATAAATTAGAGATTAATAAATGATTAATAAATGCTGTATTGCTCAATATTAGTTCATGTTAGTTAATACATTCACTAATGTTAACTAATGAACCTTACTGTAAAGTGTTACCGTCTAGGTTAACATAGTAAATAGTACAACACTGTTGCATGCATTAGATTTCTTAAGAGCCTCTACTGTAGTCTAGTCTGTTGCGTGATTGACAGCACTGTCGGCGTGACAACAAGGCCATGAATAATATCAGGGTCGTCGCCGCGGGCGACCATGCATCATCATTAAATGTGAGTGTGTGTATATTGGTGGACTCTCTGTGACATGAGGGCGGCAGTAATAAGATGCCCTTTCGATAACGCCGCTGTTTATGAGCGGTCTTTATGTGTGATTCTCGTGTCTGAAGCCACTGTCAGTGACATTAGATTCATTAGATCCTGGCGATTAAGCAGATCTGCTGTGATCTGTCCTATTCTGTCCTGAGTTTGATTGACAGCTGTCAGTCACACGCTGCTGCCCTCGTGAATTCTTTTTCAGCACTTGGTGTGTGTGTGTCTTGCACTCTTGACAGTATTGGCTCTTCTCTAGAGTTTCCATGGCGATGCTAGTGTGTGTTAGGTTGTTAAAGGTACACACACACACACACACACACACACACACACACACACTCAGCTCAGTTACAAAACCCAGATATCATTTTAAGGCATCATAGGCTGTTAAAAAAGATTAGCTGCGAAATGATGATGATTTATTAGATATATTATTTTAGCCAGAACATAAAGCAGCATTGCATGTATTCTTCATGGATAATGCAATCCCAGAATGCATTGCGATGAATGAAAGAATGTATGCGAGGAGGAGCCCCTTTGCGTGTGTTGCTAATACTTACCCAATCAATACATACCATATACAAATATTAGTTGAAATATTTTATTTTTAATTGCATTGCATATTTTTAATAATACTGTTTGGTATTGAATGAAATGTATGTTTTATCAGCATTTCTCTTTGTTGAGAGAAATCTGGACTACGTGTATCATTTAATACTGAGAAATATTGATACAAATAGAATAATAATCGACTTTTTGCCCAATATTTGTGTTATTTTGTGCGGTTACACTGGAAAAAAAATGTTTGCTCCTTGTTCAGTTTGCCTAATCAAAGCTAAAAATGACAATTGTTGAACATTTTATCACAACTCAGTTTTATTGTGGTCAGTGCACTTTAACAAATTTTTGTGTGTTGCATTAACTGAAACTGCACGGTAGAGCTGCACGATTAATCGTTAAAAGATCGCAATCTCGATTCAAACTATGAAGGACTAAAAATGACAGAACTAAAATAAATAAATATATAAATAAAAGTGGAAATAAATAAATAAATGCAGAAATAATAGTGAAAATAAATACATTTTGGTAATATAAATGGCTATTTCTGTTTTGTTACATGTATTTATTTATTTATGTATGCATTTCTATATGTATTTATTTATGTATTTATACATTTACTTATATATTTATGTATTTATATATTTATTTATTTATATATTTATATATGTATTTATTTCTACATTTATTTATTTCTGTATTTCCACATTTCTACATTTATTTATTTCTGTATTTCCACATTTCTACATTTATTTTTCCCTGCGCATGTATGCTAACTGACCTATGGCTAAGTCACGCCCCCAAACGCGATGAGCCAATCACAGTACGCATAGCTAACCCAATACAAGGACATTCTCTGCTTTCACGTCCATTGCAATGCATTGCAGTTAGTCAGTTTTCATTCGTTTTAATGTTTTTTCTTGTCATTTTGGCTTTTAAACAGCGTGTGTGTGTGTGATTTTGGTTGGGTGACAGTTGTAGGTTACAGTTTGACAAGAGTTTACAGTTTGACAAAAGCACAATGTTGTGTTTTACACAAATATAAGTAGGGTAAACACTTTGCAGTTTTAATTATGTCCTGTATGAACAAAATGGAGTATGTTTTTATGTTTCCACTGTTCGATCGCGCCCGCTCTCTGACACACACACACACACACACACACACACACACATTCCAGCATTGCAATCTTGACATCGCAGCCTGTTCATTATTCTGCGCTCACACCAAACGCGAATAGAGCGTCAAATTCGCGCGTATCGCGTCTAGTTCGAGGCTTGAACATTTTGAATCCAAAACGAATAGGATGCGCGTATAAAGCGAGCGTTTGAAGCAAAATAGCACCAAACTATAACGTTGACACTGTGAACTGTAAATCTTTGTCTGGAGCTGAAGCTTATCGACCTTCTCAACAATAAAATTATTAATATAACCCTCCAATGCATATTTAAGGCCCTTTTGGTGACATCGAGATGATATATAATCTTTCTGTCTCCAAAAAATCATCAATTGCCTCCTGTGAAATGTCTCCTACTGTGACAGCTGCCATAGCGCCTTTACCGAATGTTGACTGTCTGTCCGAGTGAGTGGAG
This sequence comes from Vimba vimba, assembly GCA_022828995.1. Lineage (NCBI taxonomy): Eukaryota > Metazoa > Chordata > Actinopteri > Cypriniformes > Leuciscidae > Vimba > Vimba vimba. The sequence goes on from CM040826.1 coordinate 37,338,754, forward strand.
GGGGCGTGGCTTAGCCATAGGTCAATTAGCATACATGCGCAGGGAAAAATAAATGTAGAAATGTGGAAATACAGAAATAAATAAATGTAGAAATGTGGAAATACAGAAATAAATAAATGTAGGAATAAATAAATGTAGAAATAAATGCATATATAAATATATAAATAAATAAATATATAAATACATAAATATATAAATAAATGCATAAATAAATAAATACATGTAAAAATACAGAAATAGCCATTTATATTACCAAAATGTATTTATTTTCACTATTATTTCTGCATTTATTTATTTATTTCTACTTTTATTTATTTATTTTTCGTTCTGTCATTTTTAGTCCTTCATATCAAACACCCACGTGATCTTATTCCTAAGTAACGATGATTCGCCTTTGATAAGATCACAGCAGAACATTCAGATGTGCGTTCTGATCCAGAGAACGCAGTTGTTCAACCACACAGTATCATTATTTCTGTTACACATATTCAAATCTCAGATCTCAGAAGTACTTGGATTAAAGTTTATAGTTTGTACATAAACACTGATGTCTACAGTAGCAATCAAAATAAAGAAAATCATCTTTTGAAAGTAACTTATAAATAAATAATGATTGCATCGATTACTTTGTTACACCAGTAGGTGGCGACAAGTGACTGTTAAAAAATGTATTTGTCATTGAATCATTATTTCAAGAGATTCTTTCAAAAACGCTGATGCTATCAGTAATGAAACAAGTGAAGTGAGTCATTGAATCATTCATTCAACCGATTATTTTTAAGAATTCAGTCAAATTAATTAAATACTGGAGGAACTAAATGTTGAGGTATGTGATATTTATGCATTTTTGAGTAAAGACAAAGACCTGTTAGTGTTTAATGTTCAGTTATGTTGGTGTTGAGTTTGTGTTTTTGAAGATTGTGTGGTTATAATCGTGCTGAAGAGAAGAATTGAGCTTAGGATGGCTGTAACTGGTTAACTCTGTTGTTTGATGTTTCATTCGATGAAAATATCTGTCCTAATATCAGTTCACAAACTAAATATCCATTTCTAAAATTAATGGTGCACATATGAACACCCTTCATATGTGTTGAATATGACAACGTTTTGTCATCGAATACTGAATACGACCACACACAAAGTCGTAAATACAAGTGGGAAACTCAGAACTTTATCTGATATTCCAAGTTGGGCGTGTGTACGTGAGAAAATATGGTGGACACAATAGATGCAGCATCTGTATTTACAATGAAACTATAAGTCGCATGTACACTATGCAATAGTACTGTGCATTTATGATAGAATATAGACCAATTTCTGAGTGAAAAATCCTACACTCATTTTTTTCAGTGTATTTTGCAACAGACTCTACAGCTGCATTGAAGCGATCTGTATTGCATAAAGCGCTATATAAATAAACTTGAGTTTTCTCTTCATCTCTGCAGCTGAGGATTGGCATCCACTCCGGCTCAGTTCTGGCTGGAGTCGTCGGAGTGATGATGCCTCGCTACTGTCTGTTTGGAAACAACGTCACGCTGGCCAGCAAGTTTGAGTCGGGCAGTCACCCGCGCTGCATCAACGTCAGCCCCAGCACATACCAGTGAGAACACACACACACACACACACACACACACACACTCCACTGATGTGTAACTCTGCTGCAGTAGAGACAGTCACACCTGTTTCTATGGCAACCTGCTTCTGTCGAGATCGTTAAGGATGATACTCTGCAGTCAAGTGCAGCTCTGAAGACCTGCTCTCACACACACACACACACACACACACACACACACACACACACACACACACACACACACACACACGTGTTTCAATATGCACCAATGAGCACCTGTTTTTGTAGACATCTACACTCAACATGAATAATTATGCATAGACGAACAAACACTCATGTGCACGCTTATACACACTCGACATCAAGCGCAGAGATAGACCCACACATGCACTCACTTATGTGCATATAAAACATACACACACACACACACACACACATGCACGCTTACACACACTCGACATCAAGCACACAGGCACACTTATATGCACATAAAACACACAGACACACACACACACATATGAACGCTTACTCGCTTACACACACTCAACGGAGAACATCCAAAATGCACTTTCACCACGTGGATCTGTAGATTTCAATGGCAATACAAATCTATAATGGCTGTTTTCTTAAATTTAGTTTTTTCAACACTTCAGCAACACTTACATCAAACTTTACAGTTTATCCCATCATTTACTCACCCTGAAGCCATCCTAGGCATACATGACTTTCTTCTTTCAGACTAAAACTGAGTTATATTTTAATTATTATCTTGGCTCTTCAGCTTTATAATGGCAGTGAATGGAGGATGAGATTTTCAAGCCGATAAAAGTGCATCCCTCCATCATAAAAGTGCATCCCTCCATCATAAAAGTGCATCCATCCATCATAAAAGTGCATCCCTCCATCATAAAAGTGCATCCCTCCATCATAAAAGTGCATCCCCCATCATAAAAGTGCATCCCTCCATCATAAAAGTGCATCTATCCATCATAAGTGCATCCATCCATCATAAAAGTGCATCTATCCATCATAAAAGTGCATCCCTCCATCATAAAAGTGCATCTATCCATCATAAAAGTGCATCTATCCATCATAAAAGTGCATCCCTCCATCATAAAAGTGCATCTATCCATCATAAAAGTGCATCCATCCATCATAAAAGTGCATCTATCCATTATAAAAGTGCATCTATCATCATAAAAGTGCATCCCTCCATCATAAAAGTGCATCTATCCATCATAAAAGTGCATCCATCCATCATAAAAGTGCATCCCTCCATCATAAAAGTGCATCTATCATCATAAAAGTGCATCCCTCCATCATAAAAGTGCATCTATCCATCATAAAAGTGCATCCCTCCATCATAAAAGTGCATCTATCATCATAAAAGTGCATCCCTCCATCATAAAAGTGCATCTATCATCATAAAAGTGCATCCCTCCATCATAAAAGTGCATCCCTCCATCATAAAAGTGCATCTATCCATCATAAAAGTGCATCTATCCATCATAAAAGTGCATCCCTCCATTATAAAAGTGCATCTATCCATCATAAAAGTGCATCCCTCCATCATACAAGTGCATCCCTCCATTATAAAAGTGCATCTATCCATCATAAAAGTGCTTCCCTCCATCATAAAAGTGCATCTATCCATCATAAAAGTGCATCCATCCATCATAAAAGTGCATCTATCCATCATAAAAGTGCATCTATCATCATAAAAGTGCATCTATCCATCATAAAAGTGCATCCCTCCATCATAAAAGTGCATCTATCATCATAAAAGTGCATCCCTCCATCATAAAAGTGCATCTATCCATCATAAAAGTGCATCCCTCCATCATAAAAGTGCATCTATCCATCATAAAAGTGCATCCATCCATCATAAAAGTGCATCTATCCATCATAAAAGTGCATCTATCATCATAAAAGTGCATCTATCCATCATAAAAGTGCATCCCTCCATCATAAAAGTGCATCTATCATCATAAAAGTGCATCCCTCCATCATAAAAGTGCATCTATCCATCATAAAAGTGCATCTATCCATCATAAAAGTGCATCCCTCCATTATAAAAGTGCATCTATCCATCATAAAAGTGCATCCCTCCATCATAAAAGTGCATCCCTCCATTATAAAAGTGCATCTATCCATCATAAAAGTGCATCCCTCCATCATAAAAGTGCATCCCTCCATCATAAAAGTGCTTCCCTCCATCATAAAAGTGCATCTATCCATCATAAAAGTGCATCCCTCCATTATAAAAGTGCATCTATCCATCATAAAAGTGCATCCCTCCATCATAAAAGTGCATCTATCCATCATAAAAGTGCATCCCTCCATCATAAAAGTGCATCTATCCATCATAAAAGTGCATTTATCCATCATTAAAGTGCACCTATCCATCATAAAAGTGCATCTATCCATCATTAAAGTGCATCTGTCCATCATAAAAGTGCATCTATCCATCATAAAAGTGCATTCCTCTATCATAAAAGTGCATCTATCCATCATAAAAGTGCATTTATCCATTATTAAAGTGCACCTATCCATCATAAAAGTGCATCCCTCCATTATAAAAGTGCATCTATCCATCATAAAAGTGCATCTATCCATCATAAAAGTGCATCTATCCATCATAAAAGTGCATCCCCCATCATAAAAGTGCATCTATCCATCATAAAAGTGCATCCCTCCATCATAAAAGTGCATCTATCCATCATTAAAGTGCATCTGTCCATCATAAAAGTGCATTTATCCATCATAAAAGTGCATCCCTCCATTATAAAAGTGCATCTATCCATCATAAAAGTGCATCTATCCATCATAAAAGTGCATCTATCCATCATAAAAGTGCATCCCCCATCATAAAAGTGCATCCCTCCATCATAAAAGTGCATCTATCCATCATAAAAGTGCATTTATCCATCATTAAAGTGCACCTATCCATCATAAAAGTGCATCCCTCCATTATAAAAGTGCATCTATCCATCATAAAAGTGCATCTATCCATCATAAAAGTGCATCTATCCATCATAAAAGTGCATCTATCCATCATAAAAGTGCATCTATCCATCATAAAAGTGCATCCCCCATCATAAAAGTGCATCTATCCATCATACAAGTGCATCCCTCCATCATAAAAGTGCATCTATCCATCATAAAAGTGCATTTATCCATCATTAAAGTGCACCTATCCATCATAAAAGTGCATCCCTCCATTATAAAAGTGCATCTATCCATCATAAAAGTGCATCTATCCATCATAAAAGTGCATCCCTCCATCATAAAAATGCTCCACAGGCTCCAGGGGGTTAATAAAGGCCTTCTGAAGTGAAGCCATGTGTTTTAGAAAATATCCATATTTAAAACTTTATAAACTATAATTACTGGCTTCCGGCAACTTCCGTACGCTTGTTCACAAGAGAGTCGAGTTTCGGCTGAAGGGTGACCTCTGACCCGACGTATGGATGTGGATAAAAATGGATATTTTTCTTATAAAAACCCATTGCTTTGCTTCAGAAGGCCTTTATTAACCCGTATCTAACCCTAACAGAAAACTTTTGGACTTTACAATTAAAACAAACATACATTATATTAGTTTTTCTATATGTAGTTTTTCAGATTTATCTCATGCATATTTAACTTCTTTTCCATTTGTTTCCCTCTCGTTTCTCAGACTCCTGCGTGACGACCGCTCGTTCAACTTCATCCCTCGCTCCAGGCAGGAGCTTCCCGACAACTTCCCCAAAGAGATCCCGGGAATCTGCTATTTCCTGGAGGCGGGGAAATGCCAGAGCCACCCCTCCCTCACCAGCACTCGCTCCGCCCCCATCCGGAAAGTGTCCTATAACATTGGGACCATGTTTCTACGGGAGACTAGCCTCTGAGATGGCCCCGCCCATTCGCTATGACATCACTTCCTGTAGACTAGTGTTGCCTGTGGCAACTTGTTGCCCCGCCTCTCGACCGGAGCGTTCGTCCTTAGAGGCGGGAACTCACACGAAAGGGGGCGGAGACAATGGCCCCGCCCTTTAAAGGAGCCATGGATAATTGTGTTCTGAAAATACAATAAAACAAATATATATATATAGATATATATTTAAAATAAAGCCTTCTGCTCAACGGCATAGCCAAACAAAGACATTCATGGTGTACACACATGCAAATACTACAGACAAACTCATGTAAACACACATACATTTCTTGCAGCATTGCAGGTTAATAGAATTCACATGGATAACTTGGTGCCTTTACCTCCTAAACACACACACACACACACACACGCCACAAACACGCATTTATCTCTATCATTTTACACACACTGCCATTAACCGCTGTTAAATCCTTTGTGTGTGTGTGTGTCCTCTATTAACCATTGTTAGATGTGTTTGTGTGCGTGTCCTACCATTAACCACTGTTAGATTGTGTGTATGTGTGTGTGTGTGTGTTTGTGTGCATTTTGTATGTGTGTGAATGTGCTCAGTGTGTGTAAAGAATGAGGTCGTTTCAGACATCTCACATCTGCGGCATGTTCTCATTTTAGCTTCTGTAATAAAGTCGCAGTTCTGTGTATCAGAAACATGACTGCGTGAATGTGCACTGTTCACTTATTTAATCAACGCTCGCTTTTGCAATATAAGCTTTTTTGAAGCGTCATAAAATGCAAACGCACCTGTCCGCCTCGATGCCGTTACATGTAGGGGAAGGGACGCAAATTATCCGAATACTGTTCAGTAAATTCGGACTGAATCCAGATGATTGAAGCAGTTTATAAGATGCACTTTGGCTAGATTAATTATTATTTGTATGTAAATGTGATTGTCATGCAAATTTGTTATGCAAAAGTTAATAATAGTTCTCAATAATCCGTTCTCGATCACTATTTAACAGTTCAATAGCTGATATTAAATGCAAAACGGTAAATCAGGAATCACCTTTATGCGGCAGAAACGCTGAGAACTCGCATGATGCAGATGGCAGATGTGTGAAACGGGCCGTGTGTGTGTGTGTGTGTGTGTGTGTGAATACAGTTTGAGGTCACAGGAAGGTACGTGGTAATGTCATCATTCATTTCGGTCACATTTGATTAATTCAAGATCACATCCAGACGTGTCAGTCATTTTTATCAGGATGCCAATAAAATCGATTCATTTAAGTTTTATGGTGTCAGACTGCTGTGTAGTGCTCTCTTTACATTGCTGTTTTTCTTTTCTTTTCTTTTTTTAGAAAAAAAAAAGACCTGTATGACTTTCTTTATTCAGTACAACACAAAATAAGTGTTGTTGGTGTATGCAAATGAGATTAGAGGTCTATTCCTGACACAAGCGTCAGAAGACTATATAGCACACAAATTATGACAGTTTATGGTGTCTTCTACTTTACTTTACCGAATTACTTTATGGTGCTGCTTGACTTTTCCTGGTCCCCATTAAACTGTATTGCACGGTAAAGCAGTGTGACCATTCGGCTAAATATCTCCTTTTGTTTTCCACAGAAGAAGGAAAGTCAAACGGGTTTGGAACGAAATGAGGGTGAGTAAATGATGAGACGATGTTTTAGGGATGAACTGTTCCTTTAAGAAAAGTAAAAGCACAAGGTAGTGTGTGTGTGATTGTGTGTCGGTACCTTTAGAGTTGAAGTGCACACTGTTGCATTTCTTCACCGGATGTGCACAGAGAACATCAGTCAGTCACACACCACTTGTGGACGTTTGGCTCAGATACATGCAGTGAAAAGTTGTTCAGTCCAGTCTTGTGCATTTTTATTCAGCTAAATTTGTCTCAGAAAAGGTTACTGTATGAGTATAAAGCATTAAAAGACATGTGATGCTACAGTGCTATTATCATGATTATGCGTTACATATATTACAATTATTATACAGTTAAGCACAAGCCAAATCAACAATGATGCAAGAAATGACATCATTCCTGCCTGGCAAAAGCTGATTGGCCTCTGCTGATCCTGCACCCAATGAGATCGCTTGCTCAACATTTAAATAGTCTGGTTGATGCTGAAGTTCCTCTGAGCCCCTCCTCCTCCCCAGCTCCACCTGCCTAGATCTGCTATGGGATTTATGTATATTATTAATGCAGCAGTGGCATATCTTACATGATCACTGCAGTGTGTCTGTGTGTGTGTGTATACTGTACCTGTAATAGCAGTAATAATCAGCAGCAGCAGAAGCAGCGTAGCAGATCTAATCCGCCAAGACCAAATACAGTAACATTGCCATATTCAGTGCTAAAACTATTCATGAATGAGTTGTCATGAATGAAATACATTTCTGAAAGTCTTTTTTATATATATTTATTTACTCTAGCACAGGTTAATTGTGAATTGGAACTCACCTTTAAATATGCACTGCAAAAAAATGCTTTTCTTACTTAGTATTTTTGTCTTGTTTCCAGTCCAAATATCTACAAATTCTTAGATCAAGAAGCATTTACTAGATACGTTAAATGACATAAGAAATTCTATCTTGTTTTCTGATAAAAAAGTGAGTTTTTACTTAAAACAAGCAAAATGATCTGAGAAAAAATTCTTAATTTAAATGGAAAACAAGATTATTATTCTTACCCCATTGGCAGATCATTGTGCTTGTTTTAAGCAAAAACTCACTTAATTTTGAAATTTAGCTTTTAATTTAAATAGAAAACAAGAAATAAAATCTTAGTTCAAATGGAAAACAAGATAATTTTCTTACTCCATTGGAACATAATTTAGCTTGTTTTAAGCAAAAACTCAGAAAACAAAATAGAATGTAATTTTACTTATCTAGTAAATGCTTATTGATCTAAGAATTTTTAGATACTTGAACTGGAAAAAAATACAAAAATACTAGAAAAGCATTTTTTGCAGTGTGTGATTTAAAATTAGCATGAAAACACACCTAGAGATCAGGGAGTTAATTTATTTGATTATTTTTGTTTGCATCCACTGATCTACAGTCTGACAGGAACAAACGTCTCTCGTTTATGTTGATTAGTGGCTTGATTTGCATGCATGTGGTTTTGGACAGTCGCATTAGCCAGATGAGCTGGGTGTGAGTTACAGATGGACAGAGAGATTTATCTTTGCATATGCAAAATCTTAATGAGTAAGACAGTGATGATCTGAATTCTCCTGCGAATGCCAGTGAGTGACTGACTGAGATCGTGTTGACTCGAGGCCAAGAGGTGAGAAGTGGGCGTGTCCTGTTACAATAAAATACTGCCCAATATTGGCCACACCCACACAGGAAACGCCCAATCGTGCTAAAGATTGAGTGGCCACGCCCACTTTGACAGTTAACACTGATTGAAATTGAACAGGAGATGGAAAACATGTATGTGCGCAGTTTACATTAGATGATGGAGAAAAACAGCATAATGAACTGGATATTCACTGATAAAAATGTAGCACTCAACTTGATTTCACTGATCAGGAATTGGACGGATATGGACAGATTTATCTCATATTATGAGATAGAGAAGAGACATTTTTGTTTTGTTTTCATCAATTTACAGGTTCTAAAGTTTATTGTAGCTGTAGCTGTGGGTGTTTTTATGTCATTTGGTCAAAATCTCATGTTATTAAAGATGAAGTGCTTCACACAGGCTATTTAAGACAGTTTTGGCTGTGACTCAATGACAAATGCTACACTAAGAAGCTCTTCTCCGCTCCTCAAATACATAAAACATTAGCCTTTAATACTGTTTCTTGAGTAAAGAGATAGCTGTACTTATTCAAACAAAGATCTTTATTTATCTTTGCATTGCAAACAAGCAGAGACGCTCCAAAATGTGTGCAGCACTTCATTTAAGATTGAGGAGGGGAGGAGTTATGAGGTTTGACTGACAGTTTGAAGAGCCAATGGAGTTACAAGGTTTTCATTGGTTAAATATACTTGCAAAACTCACACACAGACGAAATGGGAGACCAATAGTAGCTTATGGAGTAGTATGAGTATGAAGAAAGAAAATAAAATGAGTTACAGCAATTTTTAAGATCTTCTGAATTATGGTAAGAGTGTTTGAGGAAACCTGTTTGAAGACAATAATTTTTGCTCTTCTGTTTGGTGCCACTAATGGTGTTGTAGTTTGCATCGGGGTTTCACTGTTTCATGCATCATTTAACCAGAAAGCCAGTGAGAGGAAGGTTATAGTTTTGATGGATGCTTGTTGAGACTTGCCTTTCTAGCAGCTTCTATATAATGCCCTTTTCACAAGATGTAAAATAAGTCTCTGATGTCCCCAGAGTGTGTATGTGAAGTTTTAGCTCAAAATACCCCACAGATATTTTTATATAACATGTTAAAATTGTCACTTTTTGAGGGTGAGGAAAAACACACCGTTTTTGTGTCTGTCCCTTTAAATGCAAATGAGCTGCTGCTCCCGGCACAGGGGGCGGAGCTTCAAGAGCTTGTGTCCTTTTACCTCACACACACATGCTCTGAATTTCAAAAACTTTTAGCCTTTTATGTTCAAACCGGAGTCAGACAATGATGGAGAGACTCAAGAAGAAGTGACAACATGTAGAAGCAACAGGACATTTCTGAATGGTTAGTTGATGAATTTATGAAGCTGATGTGTAGTTATCTTCTAGCCATTGATTAGCATATTCTGTCATGATAATCTATAAATCGTGTTCAGGGGGCGGGGTTTATGTAAATTATAGGGTTGGTGATGTCACTAACCCGGGAGGAATGTGGTGTAGTCTCTACCAGCCGTTTGTTGTAGTCCTTAAAAAGCGATTTCTTTAAAAGCAAATATCTCCCTTTGCTCTGAACTTTGAGCGTTGTAACTTTGCAGATGTTGTTTATGCTCAAACAGCAACATTACACACTAACTAAAGTTAGAAAAGTCAAATCATAATCAACCACCCCTTTAACAAACTTTATTGGAAAACAACATAAGTAAATAGGTGTGTGATGATGTATGTAGTTTCTGACAGAACGCTGTCTGGCGTTTAGAATGTTCTTCCATGTTCTAGAACAGCGTGGCGTGTTCTGCGATAGAATAAAGTAATTATGTCGTATTCCTCTTCCCATAATAACATTACTACAGTAATCAGCTCATTACTCATTCATTCTGACATCATAACATTCAGCCAATCGAATTAAGGCGCATAATTACAGACATGGCAGATGAGCGGCAGTGTGTGTGTTTGAGCCGGTGATTGAACGAGGAACGTTGTGTTTCTTGTTTGTGTAATACTGAAATTTATATTTATGAGAAACTACACCAAGTTACTGCTTCTGTCAGCGGTAACACAAAACTTTTATTAACCGCTGAAAGCTTTATATTTTCTGAAGAGTTTCCGAGTTTGTCAGTGTAAAAGTGCACAATGTTTCTAAGGTGTTCAGAGTGTTTTTTAGCACGTTGCTATGTGGTTGCTAGGGTATTCTAGTTCATCACTAGGTGGTGCAAGTTATGCACCAAAGTGTAATACTTACCACTAACCCTCAGGTTGATTATGAGTGTAAAAATGATCATAATCCATCTTAAAAGACTAAAAATGCCATGGTAAAAACCTGTTAACTGGTTAACGGTAACTCTATACGGTGAAAAAAACTGTAATAGATCTACTGAGATATTTCTTGTACTTTTACAGTAAAATAGAACCTACTGTTAAAGGTAGCCTACAGTTTTTGGAAGAAAAAAATAACAAATCATCTTTTAATTTTCAGTGAAAAAAATGTGAATTGACATTCCCAGAATTCTCCAGAGCTCATATTTTCTTTGAAATAACTTGTTCTTATTTCAATAACATGTCCTACACTGGGGTTTTATGCGACATCTCATGCTGTTAAATGAATGTTTATTGCATTATTTTAGTGTCATCATTATGCTAGTGTTTTGTATTTGTTTGTATGACACTGTGTGCACTTTCTTTTTATATTTTACGGTAAAATGGAACAGCTGCCGCGGTTGTTTACTTCTTATATACAGTTTACCGATATTACGTGACTGTAAAAATACTAGCCTATATACAAAATCACATTTTCCCATGTCGCTTCTATCCTGAAACTCTCATGGGAATGAACTGAAAGTCAAATATCCAGCTAAAGCAATAAAACACATCTTCGGTCAGTGTCAGAACACACACACACACACGTACACACAGCAAACGTTCACATGCCCGATGCTCCGAATTCTGACTGAACTATTTTCATCCCTGAGAACGTGTTGAATGTAGCGGTGGATCTCCCTCAGGGTTATGGTGGAGGAAATAAAATGAATTAGGCTACTGGATTAAAGGCTTCCTGTCAAAAATGAGACATCTTCCCTAGACGCGCGCACACACACACACACGCACATAACAAGCTCTCAGGCGCGTCCTCGAGACAACGGCTCTTAAAGAACATACATTTACGAGACCCCTTTTTCTCTCTCCATCTCTTTTTCTATCTCGGAAGCAGAATGGCGCTAAAAGGCGAGGGAGACTCTGGAGTGTCCACGTCTTCTGAAAGCGTGACTCTCTGTGTGTGTGCGTGTGTGTGTGTGTGTGTGTGCGAGGAAAAGCCCAACGCCTCAGGAAAAGGTGATAGTGCGACAGGGACCTGCTGCTCCGTCTACTGTACTGACCGTCAAAAACACTGACCTTTCTCTCTCTGTGTGTGTGTGTGTGTGTGTGTGAAGAAGGAAGAGTTTTAAAGGAAAACTGTGGGTGATTAAAACTGTCTGACGCAAACCAGCCACGCAAAGCGGAGATACAGTAAAACTCCTTCATCAAAACACAGCATTTTTTTTGCTCAGTGTTTTGTCTTGTTTTCCTACAGATATCTAAACATTCTTAAATCAAGATACATTTACTTGAGATCATGAAGTGTGTTTTATGCAGCGTCCCAC
>CM040826.1:37353658-37356158 GCA_022828995.1 Vimba vimba
CTCATCCATCTCTATATCCACTCATCCATCCATCCATCTCTATATCCACTCATCCGTCCATCCATTCATCTCTATATCCACTCATCCATCCATCTATCTATCATTGGATCATTCTGTGTAATGGTGCTGTATTCCCTCTGCTCTGCTGAAGCGTGTGCTGTAACTGTTCTTCAGTGTGTGTGTTTCTGCATGTCTGAACTCCCGCAGGGCCTCCGTCACTCGACGGCAGGAGAATCAGGGATCGTGATTAACACAGTCAATCAGGAAGAGTCCGGGAGAAGAGGTGGCAGTGAGTGACCCAGTTAAGCTGTGTGTGTGTGTGTGTGTGCGTGTGTGTGAAGTCAGAGCACCTGAGTCCACAACGACAGAAACCAAACAGAAATCCGGCCTCGTTCAGAACACGTTCACTGCAAATAAATCACAGACTCTAGTTGCTCTTTGTCTCGTGACCTTCTGAAGAGAACAAACCCGCTGAGAGTTTCGTTCTCATGGGACACTGATACTGTTGTTTTAACCTTTAACATTTGCAAATACTTTCCATCAGACTGACAGAAAACAGACACACACACACACACTAATGCATCTCACTCCTTCAATGCTGATTTACTCAAGACTGTGATAAATCTTCAACAGAAATACTCCCAGTAGAAGAGCTGTTCTCTTCATCGCCGCTCTCGCTCGCTCTCCCGTTTTATGAGCGTGTGATTTAGGAAACATTTGGCTGATGCGTTCAGGAGAACATATAGATATAGATTTCAGGAGAATAAAGAAGTCACACATGCATGAACACACATGCATGTTTCAGCATCGTATTGGACTGTCTTATGCATTATTGCATATTGGATGAGCAATGTTTGAAGTTGTAAAACAGCCAATATACATGCACTGTATTTAACTTACAGTCAAACTACATTACGATCTAGCAACAATTAATTAAAAATACTATTAATGTAATCATTTATTGAACATTAAACATCACCAATATGCTTCATTTCAAGCCAATAAAACACAGGCAACTGTGGTAAAATCAGCATAATATTCCTTGTATTATATACATCAATACATACACACACACAAACACACATATATATAGTATAGTATATATGTGTGTGTGTGTAAACACTGTATATATAAATATAAATTATATATTATTACATATAATTCATAAACTATTTATTATATATTATATACAATATTCAATAATTATATCTAAATATATAAATTACACAGCAAAAACAATCTGCTTAGTTTTAAAAATGAAAAACCAAAATGTAGAATTTATTTATACGATATTGTATCATATAAAAAAAAAAAAAATTCTGTCTGGTTTATGGACATCTTCAAGAAATTTGCAAATTATGTGCAGCAGACTTTAATTAGATTGCATTAATTGCATTATTAAATTTTGGTAATAATTCACAAGATCTCGTTTATTAACTTTAGTTAATACAATAGTTAACGTTAACTAAACTATGAGCAATATATTTCCTCATTTATTAACTTTTGTTAATGGTAGTTAATAAAAATACAAATTGTTCATGTTCATGTTAGTTCACAGTGCATTGAGCTTTTGAATTTAAAAATGTATTAGAACATGTAGAAATTGACATGAACAATAACTCTACAGCGTTTATTCATCTTTGTTAAACGTACTTAACTAATGTTGACAAGTATAAATCTTATTGTGAAGCATTGCCTTAAATGGCATTATAGAATCTCATTTATGTTCAAATTTTCAATTTCCCTTTCTCTCCTACTTTGGAGAAAATGTAATTACATCAGCGTAAAGTTTAATCTAAAAAAGATCCCATCTGCGTTTTCCATTAGTTCATCCTTGACCGTTCTGCTTTGGCTGTAATTGACTTCGCTGTTTTAAACTCTCCTGCATGAGTTTGGACAGGCTCAGTAGCTCGTGCTCTGAGTGGCTGAAGCTCCTGTCAATCAAGCGCGATGGGCGGGGCTTTACCGGACAAATGAAACGCAGTCCTGCAGTTAACAACACGCGAGCAAAAACAGGAGCGGAAATGCATACCTGTGTCCGATTTGTTAAAAGCAGGACCCTCCGAACACACAGTCCTAATGGCCTGCTGAATGTCTGCGGATAAAAATAGACGTGGCAGATGGAGGGAACGAGAAAGAGAGAGAGAGAGACATTTGGAGGTGTAGGTTGGGAAAATAAACTCATCTCTTACATAAATGGTTCATTTATATTATGCAGTACATTTTCATGTTCCCATCAGATGTGTCATATACTGGATAAGTAAAGTTTCATCCCATTAACAGTTCCTTCATGACATCATCCTCCAGGAAATGACATCATTTTGGAGGGAAAACAGCAGCAAGTATTCTCAATAGATGTAATGAATTCTGTGATGTTTTGTGCGACAGTATTTGGTTTAAACAAATCAGTTTGACATTGACGTTTCAAAAGATGGTTCAAATATGAAAACAAAGTTGGCTCAAGTAATAAAGTTAAAGTGTCTGGAAACATTATGATGCA
>CM040826.1:37361158-37475158 GCA_022828995.1 Vimba vimba
TAGAAACAGGTGGAGTGACTTTATCGCATCACACATGTGACACTTTGCTCACAGCTGATTGGTCCAAGATCGGTTTGAGATCTCTTACCTGGAACATCACCTGTCCCGGGTCAGGTTAGCCGTGGAGCGTGAGTGTGATGAACACGCTAAAAGACACTTTCATGGTGCCTAAAACCCAGGGTTAGCACAAGCTAAACTGAAACATATCAGGCTATCCAGCTAAACCGGCTTCATGGTACCGGCCCAATGTGGAGTCAGCGGGTCATTACTGTGAAATGTGGCCTGATGAAACTCTCAATCAACACGAACCAATGCTACATTTTTCTAAATGTCGTAATCATTTGTTAACAAACAAGTGTTCATTACTTCAGTGAGCTCATTGTTTCCGCATTAAATTATTACATTGTTTAAATTAAAGGAAACTTCATTTTTTTGTAAATTTGTAGTGCTGTCAATACAGAGAACAACGACAAAAATCGGTGTTGCCTACACCGTGTTATCCTCTTTTTAAAATGTGCACCCTGTTGACTTCAATGGGGCAAGTTTTACAATCGATTACTATGGACTTCGACTGAAAACAGGATGTAAATACAGGTATGAGTGCTGGCCGAATTAACTCCATTTTTATTCATATCTTTCACATCTACTGCAGTCAGATTGACGTGTATTGTGAAAAGCGCTGTAGAAATAAATGTGAATTGAACTGAATTGGATGTGATCTGCTGTGACTGTGTTTCATGAGGACAGAGCGTGAGAGTTCACCTGGTCTGCTGGTCTTCATCAGGTCGACGCCCACCTGGCGTCCCGGTTCTGCTCCCAGCACAGCGTAGTCTCCCTGATGGGACACGTTGAAGCTCCAGAGGGAGGACGAGGGCCGGGACAGGTACGGTTTCCCCCGCGCGGTTCTGTCCAGGAGAAACCCGTCCCAGGCTAAACCCATCTTCTCACAAACCAGCTTTCTGATCAACAGACGTCCGGCCTGGTGTAAGAAATACACACACACACACACACACACACACACACACACACACACACACACACACACACACACACACACGAATTAATGAAAATCAATGCAAAAGTTATCAAATATCAACAAATATCTAAAATCACAGATGGGTAAATAACATGTAAATCTGTCTGTCTATCTATCACTCTATCTATCAATCTATCTATCATTCAATCGCTCTATTACTCTATCTATCATTCTATCTATCGTTCTATCCATCTATATATCGTTCTTTCATTTTATCACTCTATCTATCTATTGTTCTATCTATCTATCTATCTATCTCTATCTATCTATCTTTCATTCTATCGCTCTATTACTCTATCATTCAATCTATCTATCTATCTATCTATCATTCTTTCATTCTATCGCTCTATCCATCTATCATTATATCACTCTATCTATCTATCTATCTATCTATCTATCTATCTATCTATCTATCTATCTATCACTCTATCTATCTATCATTCTATCGTTCTATCCATCTATCTATCTATCACTCTATCTATCATTCAATCGCTCTATCACTCTATCTATCATTCTATCTATCGTTCTATCCATCTATCTATCTATCTATCACTCTATCTATCTATCTCATCTGTCTATCTATCATCTGTCTGTCTGTCTATCTATCTATCACTCTATCTATCTATCATTCAATCGCTCTATTACTCTATCATTCTATCTATCGTTCTATCCATCTATCTATTGTTCTTTCATTCTATCGCTCTATCACTCTATCTACCGTTCTTTCATTCTATCTATCTATCTATCATTCTATCGCTCTATCCATCTATCATTATATCACTCTATCACTCTATCTATCTATCTATTTAGTGACCTTATTTGACAAAAACTGAACTTTTGTGCAATGCGAAATTGCAATGTAAATAACATAAAATAACAACAGTGCAAATGAAAAGTAATATCCACACATAAAATGGCAAAATAAAACTATAACATTGATTATGTATTATTATAATTATTGTTTATCATTACAACATTTATTTTTATAGCATTGATGTTAATTGTAAAAGTCTACTCATCCATCAGTCAGTTGTACACACACACACACACACACACACACACACACACCATGGCAGATTTCGCATCTTTGGCGAACACGAACTGCCCGATCCGTTCCTTCTCCTCGGGTTGGATGCAACGGGCCGCCAGTGTCCACTCGGAACGGGTCGGTACCCACGAACCGCACCGGAACGCCCACCGGACCCCGTCCATCAACGACTGTCAATGTCCTATAGTCCTATACTAGCAGAAATACACATAATTATAAACGGAGCATTTCCAATAGGGTCCTCACACCATCGGTGAATAATTGCGAATGCGATTAATATTAATTAATAATACCTATTATTATTATAGCATATTATTATATAGTCTTTTCTGCAATATGCATCATTTGTCTGGCTGGCTCTGGTTCGCCTGAACATGTGTTCCAAAAACACACACAGGATTCCGGAAGAGGATTCTATGGGCGGGGCTAAGCAGTGAGCCCCTCACTTGATTGGCTGGCGGAAAGGGGCGGTGACGCTCGTTGGCCAATGGCGCCGGGGATTCGCGCGTTGTCGGAAGTGTTCGGCTCAGTTCGGCAACGTTGTGGAGGCGGAGCGAGACGCGTGTGTGTGGACGGAGTGGATGATGCTTTTCTTCACCGGTGAGTGTTTGAATAAATAATCAAATAACCCTCACTGTATTGTGTGGTGTGTATTATCACGTTTATTTTATGCAAAGAGCCATACGTGCAAAACATCATAGTATAGGTGCCTATAGAAGCCCTTTCTGGCGACATGTTAGTAAATGAACTGCAAAAACAACCGCCGTACTGATGTTTATGTTTTTTATATAAATTATGTTTTATTAGCATGATGCTATACTGATAATCATACATTATATGGATACACACCAAAAAAACCATAGTTACTAGTTATTTACTATGGTTGTACTGTGGTATCGGATGGTAATATCAAGGTACTGCATGGCTACCATATTTAATTATCATGTTATTTACATGATACTCCTAGTAGCTTATGATAATACAATGATATATGTGGAAAAAAAACCTTATAACCTCATGGTGTTTTCGTTTTTGTTACACTTTATTTTTACAGTGTCATTGTTACACGTTACATGCAGCTACTATAGTAATAATTGTAAATTATAAATAATTACATGCAACTAACCCTAAACAAAACCCTAATCCTAACCTTACAGTAAGTTCATGTAGTTACTTAATATTACTCAGTACTTAAATGTAAAGTACAGAGTAACAAAGAAACCTTAAAATAAAGTGTAACCGATTTTTTTGTTACTAGTGTTGTTACATTGTAATATCATACTTTATCAGACTTTAGGTTACACTTTATTTTAAGGTGTCATTGTTACAGTGTAATTATATATTTAAGTACTGAGTAATATTAATTAAGTGCATGTACTTACTATAGGGTTAGGTTAGGATTAGGGTTTGGTTGAGGGTTAGTTGCATGTAATTATGCATAATTTACTGTTATTACTATGGTAAGTACATGTAACATGTAACAAGGACACTGTAAAATAAAGTGTTACCAAACTTTATTTGTAAAGGATATACTGTACACTACTGTTCAAACGTTTGTGGTCAGATTTTAAATGAAATAATAATTTTATTCAGCAACGAATATCAATGTGATTATCAAAAAGATGAAACTTTTTTATTCATCAAAAAAAAAAAACTTCCACAAAAATATGAAGCAGCAACACTGATAATAATCATAAATGTTTCTTGAGCATCAAATCATCATATTATACTGATTTCTGAAGGATCATGTGACACTGAAGACTGGAGTAATGATGTAATTTGATCACAGGAATAAATCACACTTTACTATATATTCACATAGGAAACAGCTATTTTGCATTGTAATAATATTTCACAATTTTTAGTGTGTTTATTGTATTTTTTAATCAAATAAGTGCAGCCTAAGTGAGCAGAAGAGACTTTTTTCTAAAACAATAATAAAAAAAAATCTCACTGACCCCAAATATTTATAATACAGTATAAATATAGTACAGTATAAATCTGCACACTCGAAGCGTTCTGGTTTTATTTATCATAGTGTTTTGTGCACATGAGAGATTGTCCAGTTCTGCCTGAATCTTTCAGACGTTACCAATATCGCATGTAACTAAAAGCGTGTGTCTGTGTGTTGTAGGAGACCTGTGTTAGACGCCTGCACTAGATGTGGGTCAACATGAACTTGACAGAAACCTTTCAATCTCCAATCATTCCTCAGTAGCCAATCACCCGCAGCATGGACTTCCTCCAGATGAAGCACCTGAAGAGGAAGAGGAAGAGTAACTACAGCGTGAAGGAAACTCAGACTCTCATCCGCGAGATCCACAAGCGGCGTGAGATCTTGTTCTCCCGGCAGCAGAACATGGCCATCAACGAGCTGAAGCGGCGAGCGTGGGAAGAGGTCGCGGACAGCGTGAACGCGCTAGGAGAGGGTGAGCTGAGGACAGCGGCCGAGGTCAAGCGACGATACCTGGACTGGCGAGCCCTCATGAAGAGAAAACAGCTTCAGGCCGAGCTGGCGTCTGGACTGAAGCAGGAGTTTGAATCTTCGTCTCCTGATAATGAAGCGTCTTTGGGTGGTGGCGACCAGTCGCTGGACCTCAGTGGGTTTTCCAAAGACTCGTCGTGCGACTGGCAGGACCTGACGGACCTCGGGGAGCCCAGCACACATACGCCTGGGGTCAAAATGGAGGACGATGAGGCCAGCAGCTACAGAGTATGTACTGGGAACAGAGACATGCTGTTTTAAATTCTCTTAGCAGATTTTCCGGTTACACTTTATTTTAAGGTGTCATTGTTACAGTGTAATTATATATTTAAGTACTGAGTAATATTAAGCAACTACATGTACTTACTATAGGATTAGGGTTTGGTTGAGGGTTAGTTGCATGTGATTATGCATAATTTACTGTTAATACTATGGTAAGTACATGTGCAACAAGGACACTGTAAAATAAAGTGTTACCGATATTCCTCTACTTTGGTTCAGGTAATCCTCACACCATGGGGGTCAAAAGTCATCAAGTTTGTTCAATTTGGTAAACTACCGTTCAGATGTTTGGGGTCAGGACTTTATTTTATTTTTTAAAGGAATTAATATTTTTATTTAGCAAGGAAGCATTAATTTGATCAAAATTGACTGTAAAGACATTTAAAATTTTACAAAAGATTCTATTTTAAATAAATTATGTTCTTTTGAACTTTCTTTTCATCAAGGAATCCTGAAATAAAATCACAGTTTCCACAAAAACTGTTTTCAACATTGATAATAATCATAAATGTTTCTTGAGCATCAAATCATCATATTATACTGATTTCTGAAGGATCATGTGACACTGAAGACTGGAGTAATGATGCTGAAAATTCAGCTTTGATCACAGGAATAAATTACACTTCACTAAATATTCACATTGAAAACAGCTATTTTGCATTGTAATAATATTTTACTGTTTTTATTGTATTTTTTAATCAAAGTGCAGCCTTAGTGAGCAGAAGAGACTTTTTTCTTAAACAATAAAATAAATCTCACTGAGAGAGTGAGACTTCTTTTAAAAAACAAATAAAGCTTGTCAGCTTTTGACCGCCATCGTCCGAGGATTAGGCCTTGGATTTTCTGGCATTATTGACAACCTTATTGTATTTTGATATGATATTTATCTTTGCTAAAATGCCCTGAAAATACCACTTAAAGCTATACAACTTTTTCTGCTCAAAATGTACATACTGAGTGAATACATCATAAAACAATCTTCCAAACCATCTGTGCCTTCCCCTAAAGCACTATGATAAACCTATAATAATTAGAGCTGCACGATTCTGTATAAATTGAGAATCATGATTTTTTTAGAATAGAGATTGCGATTCTCCCCCAATTCTGAACAGACAACTAAACCAAATAACATGTCATTTACTAGATGTTCAGACACAATGTTAATTGCTGCAGTCTATTTAAAAGTATTTAATTCATTTGAATCAACATTTTTTAATGATTCTTTTGAATGAGTGATTCAATGACTCACTCATAAATACTTCACTTGTTTCATTACTGGATGAATCAACATTTTTGAATGATTCTTTTGAATGAATGATTTAATGACTCACTCATAAATACTTGACTTGTTTCATTACTGGATGAATCAACATTTTTGAGTGATTCTTTTGAATGAATGATTCAATGACTCACTCATAAATACTTGACTTGTTTCATTACTGGATGAATCAACATTTTTGAACGATTCTTTTGAATGAATGATTTAATGATTCACTCATAAAGACTTCACTTGTTTCATTACTGGATGAATCAACATTTATGAATGATTCTTTTGAATGAATGATTCAATGACTCACTCATAAATACTTCACTTGTTTCATTAGGCTTGTTTGACTTGAACCGGCGCTGCACAGACCGATCGGTGAATGACATCAAAGTACTGCGAGAGCGAATAGAGAGTATACGGCTCCTTATGTTTTTGAATTGCTCTCGTGGTACTTTGATGTCATAAACCGATCGGTCTGTGCAGAGCCGGTTCAAGTCGAACAAGCCTATTACTGGATGAATCAACATTTTGGAATGAATGATTCAATGACTCACTCATAAATACTTGACTTGTTTTATTACTGGATGAATCAACATTTTGGAATGAATGATTTAATGACTCACTCATAAATACTTGACTTGTTTTATTACTGGATGAATCAACATTTTGGAATGATTCTTTTGAATGAATGATTCAATGACTCACTCATAAATACTTGACTTGTTTCATTACTGGATGAATCAACATTTTTGAATGATTCTTTTGAATGAATGATTTAATGACTCACTCATAAATACTTCACTTGTTTCATTACTGGATGAATCAACATTTTTGAGTGATTCTTTTAAATGAATGATTCAATGACTCACTCATAAATACTTGACTTGTTTCATTACTGGATGAATCAACATTTTTGAATGATTCTTTTTTTAATGAATGATTCAATGACTCACTCATAAATACTTCACTTGTTTCATTACTGGATGAATCAACATTTTTGAATGATTCTTTTGAATGAATAATTCAATGACTCACTCATAAATACTTCACTTGTTTCATTACTGGATGAATCAACATTTTTGAACGATTCTTTTGAATGAACGGTTCAATGACTCACTCATAAATACTTCACTTGTTTCATTACTGGATGAATCAACATTTTTGAACGATTCTTTTGAATGAACGATTCAATGACTCACTCATAAATACTTCACTTATTTCATTACTGGATGAATCAACATTTTTGAACGATTCTTTTGAATGAATGATTCAGTGACAAATACATTTTTTAACAGTCACTTGTCGCCACCTACTGGTGTAACAATGTAACTAATACAATCGTTATGTGAAGCGGCATGTTACTTTAAAAAAGTGATTTGCTTTATTTTGATCGCTACCGTAGACATCAGTGTTTATATCCAAACTATAAACTTTAATCCCAGTACTTCTGAGATAATTTGTATTATTGTAATACCGAAATAATGAGACTGTGTGTGAACAACAGCTTTCTCTTGATCAGCAGCAGTGCAAACACAAGATTTGAATGTTCACTGTGATCGTACTTGTTAAATGTTTAATAGACAGACGAATTGTTGTCATTTAGGCATAATATTGTGTGGGTGTTTGAATCGATATTGTGATCTTTTAACGATTAATCGTGCAGCTCTAATAATAACTAGATGTGTTCAAAAACACACTTATTGTGTTCAAGCAAGACTTTTTCATGCTACATCGGCAGTTTGTTTAATAATTCACAGAGTTGATTGAATTTTAACAACGCGTGTGTGTTTGTGTGTGTGTGTGTCTGTGCATGTGGATTTGTATGTGTGTGTATGGGTGTGTGTCTGTGCGTGTGGATGTCAGTGTGTGTGCATGCTTGCATTTGTTTGTATTCCTGCATGTGTGTGTGTGACAGTATCATCCTAAACCAGCAACCCTTCGCTCAACACCACCATCTACAGGCCGATGAGTGTACAGTCACTAAATGTGCACATAAATGAATTTATTTTATACCCCCCATGGATGAAATTCTACGAAACTTAGCATACCCCCAGAGGATGTCAAGTTAATCATACACATGAAATATGGTGCAGTTCTGAACATCTCAACTGAAGATAGGGGCGATTAAAGCAGAATAATATTGCATTTTCATTTTTTATGGGAGGGGCGCAAATCACAAATGAGTGATTATGGGCTAGGTTGATGTGGGCCCTTAAGAGCAACATACCATAAAAATTTCTTCATCCTCGGTGCCACGGTTCAGGTAGTTATTTAGGAAAAACTGCATTTTTTGGGTTTGGGGGGGCCCAGCGCGGGGACCAAACGAAATTTTTCCGTAAAAGTCTAGTGGGGCTACATGCCCACCAAATTTCATGTTCCCCGGTGTTTCGGTGTCCCTGGTATCGTTGACGAAAAAATTCAGTAGATGATGAAAAAAAACAAAAAAACAACTTTGACAATCCCTATATGACCGCTTTCACTAGCTACGCTAGCGGCGGTCATAATTAATCATATTTTAGAGTTGTCAGGACGGATTTCCAGGGAAACTGCATTTTTTCGTCATTTGTCTGTGTGTGTTTATGGCATTTCCGGAAATGTCAGGCTACTACTATACGCAGTGGAAGTAGCTGGAAGCCACAACAACTGAACCTCGAACCCGAAAAGAGTGTGCAAGCAAGAAGGGAAAGTGACAACACCCATAATAAACCATGAATCAACATAGTTTGCATAACATCACATATGTCTAGGTTCTCAAAACAATGTAACAATCTCAAAACCAGTTACTGCTTTGTTCAATTTGCCTATATATAGCTGTGGTAGATTTTCCCCCTAAACCTAACTATCTGTACTCAACTCTGTACCTGGGTCTCGTCTCCTGGCGACGTCCCCACTTGGGTAGATTTTTCCCTAAACTCAGTATTAACTTGTTCCCCTAAACTAACTTACTTCCTAAACTAGCTTCCTGCGCAGGAATAAATTGACAAACAGACCTGCAAATGTCCTTCAAATGCTTTAATCACGGCCAGGAGATCTTCCCAAGCAGTTCTCAGGGAATCTCTCCCAAGAAGCAAGGCCGGAGGATCTCAGACAAATTCCATTGAGAATCCCACCGAAAAATACATATACAACAGTTTTTATAGTATAGAGGTATGTCATAAATGTCAGGCTGCATTACATAATTTCCCCACTATTTGATTGGTTCTTCATATGCAAACCCCTCTGTTACTGGGTAAAGCAAACTTTGATCTTAATGATGACTTCATTTGTTAATCACAAGATTCTAACAGACTGTCTAGTTTCATTTCCCCTTTCTGTATTTATACACATAGACACATACAGTCAGTCACAAGTTTTTCCCCAAAGAGTTTTGACACATTAAAAGCATATGAATGTTGTTCCTGCAAGAAAAACAAATGTTAGTTGATTAATTAAAGTTGATTAATTAAAATCCACCACAATAGCCTTGCCAAGTTGTAGCTTCACCGTAATTAAGTTCTCATGCAATTACTAAAACAATCGTCTGAAAGTAACTTGTAATTTATGCTTTAGGCCAGAAGTTATGTAGTATCGCTTTAAAGTCGCCCTGTGGTGTAAATCCAGCTTTTAATGTTGTTTATGTGTCTATGTGGTGTTTTTAATATGCTTTAAGTCAAACCATGTGTAAATTCATAAGTCGACAGCATTGCTGAGTATTTCCTCCTTTAAAACTGCAGTGAACCAAAGACAGTCTCAAAAACACGCTTTGAAATCGCTGGTGTTTCTGACGCCACAAACTACCTTGTAACCAATCAGATCAACGTGTGATCGTCAACCAGTGGCTCTCTGAGCTGAGTGAGTGAGTGGAGGCGGGGCTCATTTGCATATTCATAGAATTTTTTTTTGGTGAGTTTTAAAGGTAACAATTATTGACTACAGGTGGAGTTTAAATAAAAATACCAACTGGCTAAAAGTTACCCTTTAAACTTTTTGTTTCTCTACTTAGTTTCTGTTTGTAATTTTCCATCTCCTCAGTTGGAGGCGGAGGTTGGAGAAGGTGGGGAGGGTGAGGACGACGATGAAGACTGTTTTCCCTCCATCCTCCCTGATATGGACCGTGAGGGGCGAGTGCCTGAGGTTTTCGCTCACATCGATGAATTCGGCGTGCTGAGCTCCACGAAGCCCGCGACTGCAGGCCGGGACCTGGGCCTCGGAGTTGGCGGCATAAGCGGGATGGGCGTAGCTGGATTGGGCCTGTCCGGAGGGGAGAACACAAGTATACTGGTGGCGCTGGAGAGGCAGAGACTGGACCTGGAGAAGCACCGCTTGCAGGTGGAGTCCGAACGACTGCAGGTGGAGAAAGAGCGCCTCCTGGTGGAGAAGGAGAGGTTGCGGCAGGGCGAGGTGGAGAGGGAGAGGTTGCAACTGGAGAAGGAACGTCTACAGGTGGAGAGAGAACGATTGCGATTGGTCTTGCAACAAAACACGCCTCTCCAGCAAAGCCCCGCCCCTTCCACCTCTGTAGCCACGCCCACAACGTCATCCTCCGCCCCCTCGTCATCCTCATTGGACGGAGAGAAGGACAGGAAGCTGGCTTGGCCAATGGTAGTGGATTTGGAGGCGGAGAGGCTGAAGTTAGAGAAAGAGCGCCTCCTGCTGGAGAAAGAGAGACTGCAGTTCTTCAAGTTTGAGTCGGGCAGACTGCAGATTGAGAAAGAGCGCCTCCAGGTGGAGAAAGAGAGGCTGCAGCTTCATAAAGATGGACAACAGATGACGCTGCACTCGTGAAACACCATAGATACAGTTGGGTAGGGGGGAAAAAATCTTTTTTTCCATAGTTGCCCATTCATTTCTGTGGGAAAAACTAAAACATTTGTGTTTTTTGTACTCAATTTTATTTATTTTTTGCCCGAAAAAAAAAAATAAGCTGAAAGAAGTCAAGCAATGAATGCAAGCAGTTCATAAACAGGATCACTTCTGAACACATACAGCAGTAGACTTTTCTTATGTTTATAAGTAAATATGAAATATGAAAATTGAAATACCTAATTTCACAATTAAAAAAGAAACAGAAAGCTGTGATTCCATATAATCTAGTTGTTGAATTGCTTGTGTTCACATCACTTGTCTTCAGTGATTGTTAACTAAAATGAAAACTATAACAAATCGTTAACGTTAATTGACATAAAAATAAAATAGAATTATGTGAAATATAATTGGACTAAGTAGCAAAATTACTAAAACTAAAATAAAAATGAGCTATATGGAAATATTTAAAGCAAATATAATAAAAAGGACAAAAGCACATATCAGAATTACTGAAACTTAAACCAAAATGAAAACTGAACATACAAACTAATTCAAAATATTATAATAATGTATAAGTAATATTAAAATATTGTCTTTCAGTTTCTTTAATTCCTTTAACTATTCTGATTTATTTTTTATTTATTTTTGCTTTATTTGAAGTGCAAAAATCAGCAAGCTTTCCTTTCTAAAAAATAGCCAAATTGTACTGTATTCTTCTCTTATTTTTTCCCTGCAGAATTGAATGGATATCTATGTTAAACAGGATTTCTAGACGCGTCGCCGGTGTATGACGTGTTTCTGACTGTATTTATAGATCAGGTCAGCCCACATGATTGCCTTCTGCTCATGCACAACAACTCGTGAGACGGTTTTATGCTTGAGTATTGTGTTTTGATATCTTGTAGAAGTTTGTGCAGAAGTATCTGAATGCACTTTTCACACATGCAGATACTCCTCATGAACTTTTTACAAGATGTTAATATGTTCTTTGTGACCTTACTGTGTTTAATGTAAAACAGAGAGCTTAAAAAGAGCTGGATTGTATAAGGGCTCTTATAAACGGCTGTGTTCACACTACCGGATGGATGGGGACCAAATCTGAGGCCTCATTTATCTGGATTCATTGTAAATGTGAATGTATGGTAATATCCAAATTGTTACTATAAATGATTTATACGTTCATATGCACAGACACTTGTGAGGCCACGCTTTTATTTTGAAACAATCAGGTTTTTCTCTGGTCTTGACACCAAAGTGGTTTCTATGGAAGCTTGTTTCCACCACAGAATAAAACAAATTTGAAAAGATAATTTTTTTAAATTGCGAGAATGTCAGAATTGCGAGAATGTCAGAATTGCGTGATATAAAGTTGCATTGCGAGAAATAAACTCTGACTTTTTCTTGCAATTGCGAGTTTAAATCTCGCAAGTCTGACTTTATAACACGCAATTGCGACTTTATGTCACGCAATTCTGAAACTCGCAATTGTGAGAAAAAAAGTCAGAATTGCGAGATATAAAGTCAGAATTGCGTGATATAAAGTTGCATTGCGAGAAATAAACTCTGACTTTTTCTTGCAATTGCGAGTTTAAATCTCGCAAGTCTGACTTTATAACACGCAATTGCGACTATATCACACAATTCTGAAACTTGCAATTGTGAGAAAAAAAGTCAGAATTGCGAGATATAAAGTCAGAATTGCATGATATAAAGTTGCATTGCGACTTTTTCTTGCAATTGCGAGTTTATATCTCACAATTCTGACTTTATAACACGCAATTGCAACTTTATGTCACGCAATTCTGAAACTCGCAATTGTGAGAAAAAAAGTCAGAATTGCGAGATATAAAGTTGCATTGCGAGAAATAAACTGACTTTTTCTTGCAATTGCGAGTTTAAATCTCGCAAGTCTGACTTTATAACACGCAATTGCGACTTTGTCACGCAATTCTGAAACTCGCAATTGTGAGAAAAAAAGTCAGAATTGCGAGATATAAAGTTGCATTGCGAGAAATAAACACTTTTTCTTGCAATTGTGAGTTTATATCTCGCAATTCTGACTTTATAACACGCAATTTCGACTTTGTCACACAATTCTGAAACTCGCAATTGTGAGAAAAAAAGTCAGAATTGCGAGATATAAAGTCAGAATTGCGTGATATAAAGTCAGAATTGCGAGATATAAATTCAGAATTGCGTGATATAAAGTTGCATTGCGAGAAATAAACTGACTTTTTCTTGCAATTGCGAGTTTAAATCTCGCAAGTCTGACTTTATAACACGCAATTTCGACTGTCACACAATTCTGAAACTCGCAATTGTGAGAAAAAATGTCAGAATTGCGAGATATAAAGTCAGAATTGCGTGATATAAAATTGCATTGCGAGAAATAAACTCTGACTTTTTCTTGCAATTGCGAGTTTAAATCTTGCAAGTCTGACTTTATGCAATTGCTACTTCATATCACGCAATTCTGAAACTCGCAATTGTGAGAAAAAAGTCAGAATTGCGAGATATAAAGTCAGAATTGCGTGATATAGTTACATTGCGAGAAATAAACTCTTTTTCTTGCAATTGAGAGTTTATATCTCGCAATTCTGACTTTATAACACGCAATTGCGAATTTATGTCACGCAATTCTGAAACTCTCAATTGTGAGAAAAAAAGTCAGAATTATGAGATATAAAGTCAGAATTGCGAGATATAAAGTCAGAATTGCGTGATATAAAGTTGCATTGCGAGAAATAAACTGACTTTTTCTTGCAATCGCGAGTTTAAATCTCGCAAGTCTGACTTTATAACACGCAATTGCGACTTTATATCACGCAATTCTGAAACTCGCAATTGTGAGAAAAAAAGTCAGAATTGTGAGATAAAAAGTCGCAATCAACTTTCTTTTTTTTAATTCTATGGCGGAAACA
The DNA here is from genome assembly GCA_022828995.1 of Vimba vimba. Classification (NCBI taxonomy): domain Eukaryota; kingdom Metazoa; phylum Chordata; class Actinopteri; order Cypriniformes; family Leuciscidae; genus Vimba; species Vimba vimba. The sequence goes on from CM040826.1 coordinate 37,374,983, forward strand.
AGCCTCTCACCTTCAGATTGTGCATAAGCTGATCAAAAGCAGATAAATGTGTTCGCAAAACGACAGGTGCTCGGACTGAGTTTCACTTATGTGAACAGTCAAATAAAAATCTCATATTTCACCTCATAGTCAAGAGGATAAAATAAGACTATTTAAGGCCCATTCACGCCAAGGATGATAACGATGAAATTCCTTAAATCGTTTTAAATATAGAAGAATATCAGAGCTCACACCACAAATATAACGATAACTGCACAGAGAAACAATATCATCGGATTCAGTTTCAAAAAAAACTTTTTTCCAGCTGATGAATGATAAAAATACACAAAAAAGACAGCCAATCAGAATCCATCCTGCTTTAAAGAGCCGGAGCACTTAAAGCGACAGACGACAAAACTGCAGTGCGCTTATAATAAACAGAATGATATCGCTAATATAGTAATCGTTATAGTCGTATATCAATCTTGGTGTGAACGAGCCTTTAAGCCCAATACCTTTTCTTATTTTTTTCTTTGGATTTTGAGGTAAACCATGAGATTTTCTTCATAGATTTGGTGAGATTCCCTCATAAGGGCCTGTAATGTGAATGTAAGTCAGTGTTGGTGTGTGTAGTTGTTTTCAGGCCTTGATGATCCCTGAAGTTCAGCTGTTGAGTGCTTGTTGGTTTTGTCTGTGATCGTGAAGTTCCTGTCGGACGTCACATTTAGGACCACGTTTATGCGTTGTATCCAGTCAACTTGCGTTGCATTGAAGGTATATGTTTTTTTTATTTAAATTTTTTTTTTTTATTGTTTCATGATCATTTATTATTTCATCCGAAACCGTGCGGTTCTTAGGCCTGTTTCTCACATCTCACATAAGCAGCTCACGTTTATTTAGGAAAAGTAGAGTTTCAAATCTGTGCCATTTTTTTGTTTTTTTTTTACACTGATCGTTAGCAGAAAATATAGTGAACCCATTTATCAGCATGACCAGTTTACTTTCTAAAAAAGTGATTGATTGTTTTTCATTGCATGTGTTTTTTTTCAGGAACAAAAAAAAGAAAAATAAATTGATATGCTGCTTCAAAACATGCAGATTATGAATAAAATGCATTAACATGTAAAGTTCCACATGCAATGAAAAACAAAAAAACACTTTCGACACAGTAAATTGGACTGAATCCACATGATTTAAAGGGATAGACTAATCCAAACCTTCGAATGCTGGATATTTCGTTATATTGTCTCTTTAAACAGTGTGTATCTCCACTTCAGGTTTGGGTTTCATTCTGTGTAAATTACCATTAGTAACAGCTCACCCCTGATTTAATCACTCATGGCCATTAGTAAAGGAAACACTCCATCCAGACATGAAACAGGCCGCGCGGTTCAGTTTAGCTTCGCTCTGTTATAAAGAAGAGGAAAACCAAAGCTGTTTGGTGCCATCGTGTTTTATTGTTGTCTTTGAATCCGCTTTCCTCCGGTGAACATGTGCTCATGCTCAGATGAAGGTCGTGTTATTTAAAGACTAGAGGTTTCATGGACGTGTAGTTTTTGTGAGCTGGTGCTGTTAGTCTTGATGGACTCTGAAAGGTGTTTTATTGTACTGTACGTGCAATATGTAAATGGTGTATGTATGTGTGTGTGTGTGTGTGTGTTTTAAATGTATGTTCCAGATGTGGCAAAGCACAAAAATAAATAGAATTTAAAGAATTTAAATGGTTTGATGAACCCAGTTTTCTTTTCATTTACATTACATGTATTCATTTAGCAGACGCTTTTATCCAAAGCAACTTACAAATGAGAACAATTGTTAAACTAACAAGAGGAAAACAATATGCAAGTGCTATGACCCTTCCCAGTTTAACCTAACGCAGTAAAAAAAAAAAATGTTATTTAATTATTTTTTATAAATTGATATAGAAAAGAAGAGAATTTCAACATTGTTTCAACATTTTCATGTTGAAACACAAGGTGTGAATGTTATAAACTAGTTGTTTCAGTGTAATAAATACTCTGGGGGATGAAGGTTTCAAGGTATTTTCATAGTGCTCTTATTTCAAAACATCAAGGAAAATTGGCTTATATTTTTCTCTTTGAATAATGTGTTCAGCTCAACTCTTTGAGAAACGTTGTTGAAAGTGGACCTATTATTCTGTTTTACAAAGTCTTGATGTAGTTTTTGTCCTCTACTAGAACATGTTTTCCTGCTTGAATGTTGATTATTTTCCTCATATTCTCCATTGTTGCGGCTCCTCTCTTCCCAGTCTATCAGTAACGCTCTGTTTACTTCCTGTCTCTATGAAGCCCCTCCTTCTGAAAAGCACACTGTGCTCTGATTGGTCGGCTGGAGCAGTGTGTTGTGATTGGTCGAGCGCTTCGAGTGTGTTTGGGAAATGTCCCGCTCTCACCATAAGCACCAGTTTAACACACTACTAACTAACTCAACCGGGCCCTGCCCCTTTATTCTGCGTATGAATTATTATAATGAGGAATATTGTGACGTGTTCGTTCCCGGAAGAAACTCAAGACTACGATGGAGGCGTTTCAGGAGTTCAGAAACACTGATATAGAGAAGAACTCAAACAGCAACATTACACACTAAAGAAAGATGAACATGAAAAACAAGCAGAAGAGGACGCCTTTAATGCCTTGAACACATCACGATCCATCTGTGTGCAGACGACAGAATGAAAGAATCGTTTGGAAATGGTGAAGTCAGGAAGTGTTTCTCACGGGAAGAAAGAATATTCTGGTCAGGTCCGTAAATGTGTTCCCTGCTCTGATATCAGTGTGATTCAGCTTTCATTCCTAGTGTTTGAAGCTCACGGATGTCTGTATTGCTAACAAAAGAGTTTGTGTTAGTCCCCATAAAGCCCATGGGATTGGAACCGAGGAGTCTCGGAGAAGGAGACACAGCGTCAGATGAATGGAAATCTCCAGAGCGAACCGGATTTCCCCCCCGATGAAAGGATGTGTGTGTGTGTGTGTTAGTGAGAATGAGCGAGATCTGGCTGTCAGATTTCTCCCCGTCTTTCTTTAATACCATCTGAAGTTCTATTGTGTTTTATAAAGTCTGGATTATACCTCAGTCCACAGGGTCATCTCTTCTGCTTCCTCATCTTCTGCTTATGATCCAGGGTTCTTCAGTTGCTCTTTGATGCTTTGAAGATCATTTTTGATTTAGAAAAAAAAAAAATGTCTATCTGGTCTCGGCTGGTCATTAGCTGGTCCAGCAACAAGACAGCCGGTCGAACCAGTTTAAGATGTTAAGACAACTTAATAACTTTAATGACCAGCTAATGAGTCAGTGCTGATGTTTCACGAACAAACACATCAGTGTTTTGAAAGCATCACAGAGTCACGAAACAGCCTGCAACTGGTTTACTTATTGAAGACTCTGCATATTAATCTGGTTAAGGACGGAGAAAGTATTTTACCATAGCAAACATTCATGCATACATTTATTGCTAAAGTTATACTGTGATATAGTGTGAACCAATGTAAAAGAAACAGTTCACCGAAATTTCTTATCATTTACTCGTGCAAAATAATGCTTTACAGAGCAAAGAAAGTCATACAGGTTTGTAACAACATGAGGGTGAGCAAGTCAATGTTTTGATGGTTTCTAGCTGGTCTAGGCTGGTTTTTAGCTGGTTATACCAGTATAAGATGTTCATGTGTGTGTGTTTTGGGAGAAAAACAAGTTAATGACCAGCCAATGAGTCGATGCTGACATGTCTGGCTGGTTGAGAGGCATGAACAAACACATCAATGTTTTGAAAGCGCAGTTTTTTCTACGTTTTGGGAAGCCAACCTGAAAGTAGTTTCTCTGCAACTCTATCAGCAGCACATTAATCTGGTTTACAAGAAAGTTTTTATTTTTAACTAGTGATGCACCAAAATATTTGGCCGAAAAAAGAAACCAAAACAGATTTTTTATTTTTTTTTGGTATTTCAGCCGAACAAGCAAAATATTTTTTGTTGTGTGCATGAAATAGTAACTGTGAGTTCAAAACAAAGAACAAAGTTTGTTGGTATTTGTTGCAGCCTTAATATACTGTACATCCACTGCCGGGCAAAAACATTTCACTGTTGGATTTTAATAGACAAATGCTTAAGAGTCTTTGATTGGATCATTATTGCAGTGATTATTATGTTTCTAGCATGTTATATGTTTGGCAACAGTTCTTCTAACCCTAATTGATGGAGTGTGTGGCTTTTCATTTCTTAAACAACCATGTATAGGAAGACACATAATGGCCATATTCCTGGATTACAATGTCAGGATTCATCAAAATGTGAAAGAATGGTTGGAAGGAGGCATGAAGAATCACTTTCACCTCTGAGTCCAGACCTTAAATTCATTGAAAGTCTTTGGGATGTGCTGGAGGAGACATGAAAATCCAGCTTTTGATGTAGTTTATGTGTCTATGTGGTGTTTTTTTAATATGCTTTAAGTCAAACCATGTGTAAATTCATAAGTCGACAGCATTGCTGAGTGTTTTCTCCTTAAAACTGCAGTGAACCAAAGACAGTCTCAAAAACACGCTTTGAAATCGCTGGTGTTTCTGACGCCACAAACTACCTTGTAACCAATCAGATCAACGTGTGATCGTCAACCAGTGGATCTCTGAGTGAGTGAGTGAGTGGAGGCGGGGCTCATTTGCATATTCATAGAACCACGCATACTAAATGAGGGTGTCGAGTTACATTCAAGCTATTTTAAGGCATGATGTGTTTTTTTTTTTAAGGATAAAACGTTTAAATATGTAATTTTGCTGATTAAATATGAGTTTTAAGGTATAAAATGAGCTGGCCGCCCGTTCGGGGTCAGGGCTGGTGGTCTTCTCTACTACTGCGGGGACCGAGGTGGTCTTCCTGTCCCTGCGCCGGAGTGAAGGGGGTTCAGCTCCGGGATCGGGCGCTGATTACCCCGCTGGGGGTGGTGGTGCCTGGATCTAGGAGTATAGAGTGCATATGGGGGGTGCGAGTGTGGGTACTGTGTCCATTTTTGTGTGTCTACATGTGGAGTGAGGGTGTGAATATTCGTTTGCGTGCATGAGGGTGGGAATGTATGCTTGTGTATACGTGTGCTTGTTCGTCTACGTCTATGTGTCAGGTCGGGCCTTAGACTCCACCTCACTCATCATCTCAGTCGACCCCCACCCCACCACCATGCCCTGCCGGTGGAGAATGCCGCCGGTGCGTTGGTGGTTTCTCGCGCAGGGGCAGGATGCTCAGGCGAGCGCTGGCCCGCTCTTGGCGGTCGCTTGGCGGGGCCTGGCCCCGCTGGCTTTGCTGGGCCCCGGTTGGGGGGTGGGGGGCCCTTGGATCATGCCTTGCGGGATGGAGCTGTTGTTCCCCACACACACTATTAAACATTTACATGGAGGAACCTTATGAACACAAGCACGATCACACATACAGGTGTACACTCAAGCATTCACATTGGTGTAAAAACAGGTGCTCACAGACACATATTGTCTTGATTTGCTGTTGCTTCAAAACTTATTTTGTAATATTAGTTATGTGTGCTGCTCAATAACATTTAACAATTAGAATTTATTGTGATTCATACAGATGTTGGTTGTTGCTGCAGTTTTTCTAATGTTGTGTCTTCTGTTGTTTTCTCTTTTTGTCAGCAGGTATCAAAGCAAATTGTCTGGGTTTTTTTTTTTGGTTTTTTTTGTTTGTTTGTTTGTTTTTTTTTAACAATTTGTTCACCGTGTCTTTTCCCAGGGAAGACGTCGTCTTGGTGCTTAAACTTTTGAGAATCCAAGTATTTGAACGTTTAAGTGTTTATTTATTTATTTTTTTACATGTATTTTGTACGTCTACGCACAGATGTTGTTGGGAGACTCTGGTCATAGCTTATATGCTTAAACATCATGTCTTCCTTCTCGTTTGAATGAAGTTTAAGCTTTAGGAACGTTCCCACTAATAGTCACTTGAGAGCCGTCGCCTGCCCACTTACAGGAGCGTCCCGAGCCTCTCATTAGTGCAATCCTGTGACTGAAGTCTGAACACACACACTGACTCTCAGTGCTGAAACACACACACTGACTGCTGGTTCACTGAGAAGTGCTGAATTTTAGCTCTCAATGAAGTCAGAATCATTAGGAAACGTTTAGAATGTCGGAGTGTGAAAGTGTTTGATGATGTCATTTTGTGGAACAGTTGCTCATCTCATTTGTTCTTTTTGTCGTTTTGTAGTTCCTGTCTTTCTGAATGTCATGTTGTTGTTGTTGTTGTTGTTGCAAATAAAAAAAATTAAAAAAAATTAAAAAAAAGGTATAAAATTAATGACTACAGGGGGAGTTTAAATCCAAACAGCGACTTTTTTTGTCCGGGCAATGTATAAATACTTCTATTTTTTGTTTTCCACAGAAGAAGGAAAGTCATGGAAGGACATGAGGGTGAGTAAATGATGCCAGAATTATATATATTTTTTGTAAACTATCCCATATACTGTAAGAACTACTGTAGTTGAATCAAACTGTAAATCAGGGTCATATTGCATTGACATTTGCTTATTTAATGAATGAAAAAGGAAAAAGATGTGCATTTATTGTATAAATGTTCCAGATTTATTTGAATTGGTGGGTACAAAGAGAAAAACAAAAACGCAAAAACCAAACCAAACACCAAAGGTGAGAATCAGGAGTCGTGTGATCCTGGTGTGCGATGCGGTGCGGCGTTCACACACACTCGTGTGTTTGTGCGACATGTGAAATGCGTGAACATTCATTAAAGGACAAAGACACGTACACACTGCGTTACATCGATTATCAAAACAACTGTTAACAGAACAGATGCCATGGTCTCACGCACAACTGAGCTGCTTTAGTTCAGGTGTCCCTCTATTATATAGATTCTTTTCTGTATATATAATACTGTGTTTATAAAAGATCTCTTAATTACAAGTCAGGTCTCCCTATAGTCATTATTGCAATGAATTATTACCTAAGATGCTTTATAAAAGAATCGTGTTCAGCTTTTACTACTGGTCTATTTACATTTCAGTCCCAAAAAAAAGCAAGCGGCTCCCAGTCCCAGTGTCTTCTTGAAGAAATCCCGTCGAGATGATAAAAGATGTTGAACGTTGTTGTCCCCCTTCGTGGCTCCTGAGAGAATATCTACATACGGTTTAGTAAATACAGCTAGTGATTGTGGACCATGTGGTAAATATGCCGTTTTGCGCTCAAGTGAGTTAATACATCTAATGCAGGTTTTGCTGATGATGGACGGCGACGAAACACGTAAAGCGCAGCTAATGTCTTTACATTTACAGTTTACTGGTCTTCTACGTGAGTCTTCGGCTCTTATGCGTTGATGTTTGTCCTCGAAGTTAGGCTTCAGGATAAGGCATCATGGATCCTTGATGCGACAGTGTCAAAACGTCCGTATCTATGCCATCCCGACTCGTTTACAATTGTTGACGTCTTTTGACGTGTGATCAAAGAGCGTGATTTGTTGTGTTTCTTTCCGGGTCTGTCACGTCTGAGTCCTCGCAAGCCGGCGACGGCGTGGTTCTCCCGTGGTTGCGTGAATCTGAACTTCGGTAGAGGGGTAAGATGGTTTAAGGCACAAGGTGAGTTTTTGGTTTCTATGGGAGGTCGGACACCACGGCGAGGGCGGGGCCATGTCGAAAGGAGGGGCCAGAGCGCATGGCCTTAGGACAGTCTGGCGTCAGGACACGCCCATTTTCCCCCAGGCTGCCCGTGATTGACAAGCGGGCCTTGTTTCTCATGGCTTCCGAGAAGGTGAGCTAGAGAAGGGGGCGGGACGAGAGGCGGAGTCAGAATATGTTGAACTCTTTGGGGGAGGGGACACAATAGAGACAGAGCGACACGCGTCATAATCTGAAAACCACGCCCACACCGGGGGGGCAATCCAACCGTCTCCATTGACTTTGCATTGCGTGAAGCTGCCTCCTTGTCATTTCTGACTTGTAACAAAAAACAAAACAATGTCAGAGCCCGTCTACGGAGAGCCTGCCCACTCCCTATTAAGTCCTATTGTACCGAATTTTGGTTGTAGTTCCACCAGAGCTCCACTGGGGGCGATCGCCCATGAGTGCAGAATGAATGGGAGTCTATGGAGCTAGATGGCTAAATTTGTCTCTTTCACCCGATTGCCGTTGAGAAATCTCAGATTTGATTGTAGGTTTTGCAAGTTCAACATGGGTTTTAGGTCGAAAGTTGAACGAACGAGTACTTATGTCCTTTCGATTTCTTACAGGTTGAGTTGTTGTTGCCCATAACACGCTAGCATTCTGCTAATGAACGCTGATTGATCAGTGAAGGACTGATTACGACCAGAGATAGCGTTTGATGGCATTGTGTGTGTGTGTGTGTGTGTGTATTGTCGGTGTGGTCTTTTAAAACAACAAAACAAAAACTCTTCTAGCACGTGTGTTTACCTGTGTCTGCTGTGTTGTCGATGCCTCGAGAGAAAAGAAAGTGCAGAGCGTGAAAGCACCAAAGCGACTGAAGGATTGCCGTAAAGCAGTATCTCTGGTCGTACGATGTGTATGACGTCATTGACACTTTAAAAGACTTTTTAAAGCAAATAAGTGACTCTAAAAAATCTAACACCCAGCAATGTGTAATTTCTTTGCATCTCCTTTCAAATACAACATTCAAATTACTAGAAAAAAAATTCTATTGGATTTTGAGGGGTATAGCGCCATAGACCTCCATTCATTCTGCACTCGTCCTGTGAGCGCCCTCATGTGGAGCCAGAGTGGAACTGCAACCAGTTCAGAAGCCGGAAGTGTACTGAGAGTGGAAGTTCTCCCCTTATTAGACATTCTCTGACAATGTCTAAAAGCTGTGACAAGGTGTGGTCACCGTGATTTTGCCAAGTAAGACATGTTCCTGGATCAACATATTTTGTTGATCCTGGAATAACATTCATGTCCCAAAATGTATTCCTTGCCCTATCCCTATCCCTAAACCAGGACCGGTTCTAAGGTCAGGGGATATTCGGGGCTTTAGCCCAAATTAAAATTGGGTATTTTTATATAAAGGAATTAATTAATTATAAAAGCGAATTAAGGGAATAAAGAAAAAGAAAGGCGTATTGTATTAGTGAAATAATTGTAACTATTTGCAAATAATATTTTATTTTTTAATTATGCATGCATTCTCTCTAAACGAATTAAGGAAATTATAGCATATTTTCAATTCAAAAAGTCAAAATTTAATAAATAAATAAAAAAAGTTGAGTAATTTGCGTCACCGGATACTGTCGGTAGTTGAACATTTCTATTGTAAAACAGTAAAATATTAAATGTTTATCTACTTGCATTTTACCAGGCATTCGTTCACTTCTTTAATCATTCTGACATTGATGAGAGAGACCGCTGAACTTTTAGTCTTCCTAACAACTAACAGGTGTGTAAGGAGTGCATCAGAGCAGCATCAAGAATATCAAATACATTGCAGTGAATCTTTTATTTGCATCTTAAGTTTATAGGCAATAATAATGACAGGTTTGCGAAAGTGTAGAACTCGGTTCGCTCGCGCAAAACACATCTTCTGCACAGCGACTCATTTAAACGCCTCTGATTGGCCGATGCGCTCAACAGACATGTCTGTGATTGGCTACAATGCTCAACGCTGCAAAAGCACGTTGTAAGTACCTTTAATGCAAAGGGAAAAATATAAATAAAACTGTAATATGCGCTTTTCATGATTAGGTAATCGCGGCTGCTGTAATCTTATTCACATTTGTTTTTCTGATTAATTGTTTTGCTCTATGAGAAAGAAAAGGTAACAAAATATTTGGGGCTTTACTACACTATAATTGTACTTTTATTTACACTGATGTTGAAGCACCTCACCCTGGGTCTAAGCCTAAACCTGACATAAACTGTCCCTCAAATCTGATTGGTTGATTGGAAAGTTGTTCCAGGATCAACAGAGATGTTCATCCAGGAATATGTGGTTCTTGGTGAAATCACGTTCACCGACAAGGTCTACAGCAAACAAGCGTAAAAACCCAGAAAAAAGTTTTTACGTGAGTCTTCGGCTCTTATGCGATGATGGTTTGTCCTCGAAGTTAAGGCATCATGGATCCTTGATGTGCGACAATGTCAAAACGTTCGTATCTATGCCGTCCCAACTCGTTTACAATGTTTGACGTCTTTTCCGAGGGCTGAAAGAGTGTGAATTGTTGGTGTGTGTTTCTTTCCAGGTCTGTCACGTCTGAATCCTCGGTAGCGCAAGCCGACTTGTAACAAAAAACAAAACGATGTCTAAAACAAGGTGACAAGGTGTACAGCAAACAAGCTAAAAAACCCAGAAACGCATTTTTATAAGCTGTCGACGAAAAACAAGCGTGGATACAGGCTGGAACAAATGGGTAAATTGTGGGATTCTGACACTCAGTATGCACTAAAAATACACTACGTGTGCAGTAAACATTTTGTCACTGGTAAGTCAAATATCCAAATGTCAGTTTTATATATTATATTTCTGTAAGCTAAGCTATTCTGTCGCCGATTGCGTTCCCCTCCAGTGGGCGTAAGTTAGTTCTCAAGAGATTAATAGGACATGTTGCGCTCTAAACACTTGTTATTTTGGGCTTATAAAACAGCTTATAGAGCTTTGACAGCTTATAAAAACTTATGTCTGTTTTATTTTAGCATGTTTGCTTGTACACCTCGTCACATAGCAGCTTTTAGACATTGTTTTGTTTTTTGTTATAAGTCAGAAATGACAAGGAAGCAATGCAAAGTCAACCGAGACGGCTGGATTGTTTTCCCCCAGAGTGGGCGTGGCCTAAATGCGCTCTGTCTTTATATGCAAATGACACAGTGACATCACAACGGAACCACTCGACACATTCACAGCGACAGAACGGAGAAAAGCTCAAGCCCGCCACAAACAAATACAGAAAACATCTCAAAAATGTACAACATAGCTAGACATCTGCATTTCTAACGCAAGCATGCAGCCCTTCGCCCGCTAGTTCTAGGGTTGTAATTTGTACAGTGTCCCGTAACAGTCAACACTTTATACGTTCACACTGCTAATGTTTCATGAGCAGGGGTTTAGAGGTCAGTCCGAAACGTTATTCGGTATCAGTACGGCATTATAGATTGGTTTGCTGATGTCACTAACAACAAAAGAAAGTGAAACGCAACCAAACATCATTAAACCAACAGCCGTTTGATCTATAATGCCCTACTCGTACCAAATAACACATTGCTAGCAGCAGATCTCAACTGGTTTTGCTGCGAGACTTCACACAGTTCTAGAATAGGTTATTTTTAACCCTTATATAATGTTCAATTCGATTTTTTTTAGTTGTTTGAGCGTGTTTTTCTTGATATTTTGTGACTTTTCTCTTTTAGGATTATGAACATGCATGCAAAGTTTCCAAAATCTGATGTGTTATAAAAGGTGCGTATGAAATTTATATTACGATTTTGATGTTTAATTCATGTTTTTACAAAAAAAAAAGGGTTTGATGTATTTTTTCATGTCAGTTTTCTCTAATTTATGCATTTAGCAGAGGCTTTTATCCAAATAAATATAACACCGCATAGATGGCGTATATTTTTATCAGCTTTAGGAAAGCACACAGAACACTGAAAAAAAATGATTTGTTGAATTTAATTAAAAAAAATTATTGTAAGTGGTTGCACACAATTGATTTTAAACAAATGCATTAAGCTGAACTTAATCAATTTTAGTTCAACTTAATGCATTTGTTTAAATGTAGCTAAAATCAATTGTGTGCAACCACTTACGATACATTTTTTTATTAAATTCAACGAATCATTTTTTTCAGTGAATAAGTGCTTTTCACATTTTACAAAAGTTAAAAAAATCGTTATAATACTGTTTATAAAATGTACAGTTTTGTGAAAAAGTTGTCTAATACAGTTTTAAAAAGTCATGTGTTCGCATGTTGAAGCTTTACTGTGTTTACCTGATTTTTTTTTTATGTAGTTTGTGATTTTTGGTGAAATATATTTAATCCAATTAGAGTCAAATTTCACCCACACCATAAAAATCGCACTACGGGCCAGATTTACTGAACAGGGCAAATTAGTGTGAAAAAGTGCTGATTTCTGCGTGTGATTTACTAACAAATTGAAGAACAGACTCAGCCGGATCATCTCCATAATGACCAACACAATCTACACAATCTAAAAATTATTCGTTGAATTTAATAAAAAAATGTATTATAAGTGGTTGCACACAATTGATTTTAGCTACATTTAAACAAATGCATTAAGCAGAACTTAATCAATTTTAGTTCAACTTAATGCATTTGTTTAAATGTAGCTAAAATCAATTGTGTGCAACCACTTATGATAAAAACATTTATTAAATTCAACGAATAATTTTTTTCAGTGTGAGCAGAGCAAGTTAGCATCTGGTTTAAGACGTGCTTTTTTTTGGTCGTTAAATAATGGCGTAAACACCAGTAAATTGACTAGCGCAAACCTTAGTAAATCATCTTGCATGATTCATGTAAATACTCTCCTCCCATAAATCTAGCGTCTGAAAGGGAAACTCCAACAAATGCATATGCAATACGATCAGCCGCAAAAATAACCCTTCCAGCGCTAATGTTTCACTGCGTGTCTTTAGTAAATCCTGACAGTAGTTTTCAAACGCCAAAAGAGGGTTTGCGCTGGCGCGAGCTGTTGGTAAATCTGAATTGTGTACATAATGCAAGGGTTAAACCGCTTATTGGTTGGAAATTTGCGCCAAATTTGCACTTTTTAAAAGTTTATGTGGTTAGTTGCTTTTTATTACTTGCTTTTGTCCATTAAAACCCGCCAGTTGAGAACTGCTGGTCAATAGCAGAGAGCTTTATCTTTAAAGCATCTCTGAATAAGAAGTATAAAAGCAGCATTCCTTTATAAAGTGTTTTAGGGTTGTATGCTAAGACGTTTGGTTTGGTAATCATTTGAGATGTTAATATGTCAGGTTTGTCCATGTGTTTATATATATGTGTGTGTGTGTGTTTGTCATCTTGTGGCTTTTGTTTTAATGCAGGTGTCTGAAACAGAAAGCCAACAGTGCAAACACCAGCAACTGCAGCCAGGAAGACCAAACCAATGCAATCCCAACATGTCCTAGTCAAGGCAACTCCAGGAACAAAATGCCATACGAAAGGAAAAACAAACAAAGGAACGACAAGCGACAGAAATGAAAGGATCTCTTTCAGGGGTAAAACAAACCAAAAGAAGGAACGTAAGTAAAGGAAAAGTTTGTAAACTGAAGGATGGGAAGCGGTCACAACATTAGCGGGACGTCTGCCGAACCCCTGCGACCGTCTGTCCTACCCCTATATCTTTACTGCGTCAGAGCCGTACACGTTGTATCCCTCTCTATAAGTGGCTAAGTTCTGCACACTGTGCGTCGGGCTGGGAGCGGGGCTAAAATTCAGTTCGGCCGATTCCACCTTCAGTTTCTTGGCCTCGGCGCGGGACTTATAGCAAAACTCGACCAGGGCCACCAGCATGGCCAGACCCAGGCCGCCCACCAAGATGTAGAAAACTCCCGCCACGTTGCTCAGGCTCAGCGCCTGCGAGCTCTTGTCCTGGAAACCGGGGAACGAGGGAGAAAAGATGGAGTTAGGGATGCAAGAAGTGGCGAGACGAGAGACTCAAAACACATTCAATTACACTTCATTTAAGAGTCATAAATCTGTGGTTACATTATAGGCAGAATTAAATCACGTTTCATTTAGATTTCAAATAAAGTTTTTGGTGGTTTAGCCTTGTTTACTTAGTCTTTTTGTTTATCAGATCAACTTTAAAATTGAAAATGCATTGAAAAAAAAAATTGAATATTCAATATTGATTAAATATATATATATAGAATTATTTAAAGTCCCCCTGTGGTGAAAATCAAGCTTTTAATGTAGGCTAGTTTATAAAACGGTTAGTTCCAGTCCTTGATTCTGATTGGTCAATATATTCATGATAAAACACGACCGCTTCTCCCAACGGTTCTATATATCACTACACAATCCCTAGCAACCACTCTTAGCAACGTAAACACATGTTCTCAATGATATCAATAATACACGTTATTCATTTATTTGTCAGTTTTGTCTTGCTTGTGTTCACAAGTTCAGTCCTGTCAATATAAAAGTCTTCTCTACTGACTAACTCACTCATGAAGACAGTCTTTGTCGCCATCTAATGGTGAAATAACTTTATAATTATTATTATAATAATTGATGTTGCTGTTCACGGGCAGGGACTATTTTTTCCAGCGGAAGGAAGGCTTTTAGTTATTTTACTTAATGAAAGTTGCATTGATACATATTTTTTGGCTTTAATATTTTTATTACTTACATATATGTCTATGTAGTGTTTTTAATATGCTTTAAGACAAACCATGTGTAAATTCATAAGTCGACAGCATTGCTGAGTATTTTCTCCTTAAAACTGCAGTGAACCAAAGACAGTCTCAAAAACACGCTTTGAAATCGCTGGTGTTTCTGACGCCACAAACTACCTTGTGACCAATCAGATCAACGTGTGATCGTCAACCAGTGGATCTCTGAGCTGAGTGAGTGAGTGGAGGCGGGGCTCATTTGCATATTCATAGAACCGCGCATACTAAATGAGGGTGTCGTGTTACATTCAAGATATTTTAAGGCACGAAGAAGGAAAAAACTGTTTAAATATGTCATTTTGGTGATCATAGATTAGTTTTAAGGGAGGAAATTATTGACTACAGGGGGACTTTAAATAATATTTTGTGAAGAATTAAAATTTTTTGCTTTAAAATAATTTTGAATATTTTTCAACAACGTATTTTTTATATAATCTGGCTCTGTCTAAGATGGCACGAAATAGCCGTATGAAATGTTCTACAGCCATAATGAGTTTCTACTCACTGAGTGAATAAGTGAATATTATTAGAGTAAAATTGGCCACTGTAGTCCTTCTAATGGTGCAATATTCTCTCTAATTAGCTGTCCATTTTAATGAACTCATCCATTTTACTGTAACAAAGCTGCATTCTAAATTAAAAAAAAATGGAACTCTATTATGATGTCATGGAAGTGTACGCAGGGTTCCTACACAGTTTGGAAGAGTGTGGAATTTGATTTGAGTAATTTCCAGTATTTGAAAAGTACGGAAAAAAAGAAAACAGAGTATGGAAAAATATTTCTGCTATATGGAAGCTTGTTTCCGCCACAGAACAAAAAAATAAAAAATTCTTTTTGTCTCACAATTCTGACTTTTTTTTTCTCGCAATTATGAGTTACAAAGTCAGAATTGCGTGATATAACCTAAAAACTAGATAAAAACTCGCAATTCTGACTTTATAACATGCAATTGCGAAAGTTATTTATTTTTTTGGAATTGAGATAAAAATGTATTTAATTGTTTTTTATTCAGTGGCGGAAACAAGCTTTCATACTATTCAGTTTTCTAAAATATAAAATAAAAATTTCTATAAAAAAAATTATTTAGCATACAAGCAGAGTGATTTCATGGCGAAAGTTTAGTGATGGTTTAATGATTGTCAAACACGACTGAAGCGCACATTTTCATTATGTAGAAGGGTTTGTCTTCACCATAAGCGAGTCTCGTTTGAACGAATGTGCGACTCAAACCAGCAACAGATAAAGGAGTTAACGATCATTTCATTCAGACTGTACTTTGCTGTTTGGCGGTCCTGCAAACATTACAGTATCAAACTGATGTGTCAGAGGTGAATATATGCAGGTTTAAAAGAGTTTTATTGAAGAAAATCTTATTTCTTTGTTGTTTGACTGACATCAGCAGGTTTGCTGTATTAGGCTGCTGTCACTAAGACCTAGGGCCCTATCTTGCACCCAGCGCAATTGACTTTGTACACCGACGCATGTTTCATTCCTATTTTGCACCCGACGCACAGCGGACTTTTCCCTCGGCAGACGCATGTCGGTAAATTATGGAATGAACTTGCGCTCCCGGGGGCGGTTCAGCGAAAAGAGGAGGCGTGTTCCGGCGCAAACGTTCCCTGGTGCTATTTTGCAGTTTCAGAAAACAATTCCACCACAGACCAGGAAAAACCTAGCCTAAAGTCAGTGGCGCATGTTATTCAGATGCTATTTTAAGGGCGCATGCTTGGCCATAATGTAGCGTGTGCACAACGCACATACACTTTGCTTCTCTCATCTACACACAGACGCGGCAGTTCCCATTTTTGCAAACCATACATAATTACAAGGACAAATATTCCACACGAGGGAAATCATTGTGTCCATGAAGATGTGAAAAATAGGCATAAATCTAGCTTACACATTTACCCAAATTATTATACGCCTGTTTAACCGAAGCTAATTTGGGTGTGTTTCTCCATCCCCAATGTCACTTCTCTGTGTTTCACGGCCCTGACGAGAACGTCGGTCTCCTCGGCTGTGAACCGCTCCTGGCGTGCGTCTGGCAAATCCGCCGTTATAATAGCAATCCGCCATGGAACAAGCGCGCCTGCTCTTAAAGGGAATGTGAGATGTCGCTCTGATTGGTTTATTTCACGTTACGCCCAAACCACACCTATGAGTAATGAAGCTACTTCAGACCAACCCATTTTAGATTTGCGAGATCCGCCCACAAAGTTACTTGCGTTTCGCGTTTGATACTTGCGTTTCAGATTGTTAAAATAGGGCCCCTAATGCACGGATCTTATTGACTCGCATCCGATTTCTTTCCCAACTGTTTATGTTCACTTAAGACATAATATAAGAAATATAATGATATATAATTCCAATATATCGTGCAGCCCTTAGGTTTTTTCTAGGGCTGGGGGAATTAACGCGTTAATCTTTGCGATTAATTTGAGATGTTTAACGCGTTAAAAAAATAGCGCAATTAACGCAGCACTTTTTTTTGCCTCGTTTTAATGGCTTCCTGTTGCGGCTGATATTGAAAAGGCCGAAAATACGCCATCCCGCTCGTCCGTGTTCGGCGATCAGGTTTCATTCTCGCTCAGCTTTCATGAGCGGGTCTATTCCGCACATTGCTTTCCGTTCCGTGTGTGTGTGTGTGTGTGTGTGTGTGTGTCGGTGCGCTGCTCCGTGTTTGCGCTGCACGTTCTGCTCTGTCGTTAACGGCCCAAACGCTCCAATCATGTGAAATGTCTCAGTAGTAGACTTCTGTTTGCTGAGCTGGTATAGTCATGCTGGGCAACAATGGTAAAATGACCTGCTCTGATCACATGCTCTGGTAATAATAACTTTGTAGGACTATATTTTATTTTGATAATTAGTAAAAAAAAAAATATATATATATATATGTTAAATTGATTATGTTGATTGATAATTGAAAAAGAATAATATATTGATATATTGATGTTTAAAATTATTTTTATACAGGGCTATTTTCTGTTCATTTTTTTCCATGTGTTTTTTAATTTAATTAGGTTATTCTAAGTTTAAATATTGATTATTACAAGCTTGGGGGAAATGCAATTAATTGCAATTAATTACAGCAAATTGTGCAATTAATTAGTTAATTTTTTTTAATCGATTCCCAGCCCTAGTTTTTTCTCTTTATGTAAGTGCTTGTTATCACGTTGAGAAAACCAATGATGATAAAAACATGAGAAAATATTTACAGATAATTGCACTATGTATGAACTATTCATGTTGAATATGATCTGGAAGTTCGGGAATATGAGTTGGGGAAAAGTATGGAATTTTGAATTTGAAAGTGTGTAGGAACCCTGTGTATGACATCATAGTGCAGCATTCTGTGGCTGTTTGAATTGTGACGTCACAATGTTTCATTCTACAGATTCTCAGGCAGTTCCATCTTCAGAAACTCTAAAAAAACAAACAAATCTGCTGTATGATGCTGACAGTGACTGTCTTTCAGAGCTGCGGTTTTCAGGTTTTGTTGCAGTTTTCCATCCAGGAACTGACCTTACTTCCCGAGTCCTTGGGTCCACACTCGCCCTTATCGTACCACCATTTATTTTTGAGTTTGTCTAGCACTCCTGCTTCACTCAGTTTCAACACCGCCAGGTTTACCGGCGTTCTTCTCAGAGAGAATAACATAAATAACATCATAGACCATGTTATTTTATGTTATTAGATTACAACACATCTTGGCACACAGTAGCACAGGAAGTGATGAAGCCGAGGTCCCATCGAGTACACGTGTGTGAGAGCTCGTACGGGGCCGTGTGGAGCCACAGACGTGTGGATGGGATCTCGCTCCATCGCTTCGGGCAACAGACACATACTGCCCTGATTTCATTATCAAAACACAAACAATTACTGTTAATACAGAACTATTGGCACATCACACACACCCCTGAGCAGTGTGTGTGTCTTACAGATGTGTGAGCTGAACAGTCCAGAGTCCACATCGCAAAAAAATGAAAATATTAAAGATTCTGTTTATGACGAAAAAAAAAAATGAAAATGAAAAGAAATCACACTGATAATGTGACTTTTCAACATCAAGTTTTCTGAAATTAGTTTTTATTATATTTTATTTTTAATAATTTTTGGGTTTTTATTTAGTTTTTAAATATAACTTTTGTCTCATGGTTATTCTGATTCATAGCATTTTTAAATTTTATTTAATCCAATTCAAATTGTCAACTTCAAATTTGTATATATATATATATATATATATATATATATATATATATATATATATATAATATAATATAATATAATATATGTATGTATGTATGTATATGTGTGTGTTATTTTATTTTTATTTTGTTTATTTTCTACAAATTTTTTTAATTTAACTTTTTTAACGTTACTGAAATTGTTGTACTGTTATTATAATTTGAATAATTTATTATAATTAAAATAAAATTAATGAAAAAATATAAAATTAATATAAATCACTCTAATCATATAACACTTGACCATCAAGTTTTCTGAAATTAATATTTTTTTCAGATTTTTCAAATTTAAGTTTTAAAATGTTAAAATGTAACCGCACATCTAACTTTTGACTCTTTGTCATTCTGATTTGTATATTTTTTTGTAATTTTTTCATCAACTTCAATACGTGTGTGTGTGCATATATACATATATAATTTTGTTTTATGTTCAACTTATTTTCCATATATTTTTCAATTTATATTATTTTTCAATTTATTTTAATAATTTATGCATATAAAATTAAAAAATCAATGCATAAACAAAATAATTTCCACTAGCGGTCTCAGACTTTTGGACTCGACTTATAAAAAACAAATGTCTTCATCTATTAGTGTCTGTGCAGTTTCAGCCTTCATTTACTGGAATACACGAATCTTTTAGCAAATATTTCTGTTTTGCCAGTAATTGCTTTCTTTTCCAGTCCGAGTCTCTTGTGGGACGTTTGTGATTTCATTAAGTTGTGCTGCTGGTGTCAGGGCAGATGTCTCTGTTGCGTCACATGGTTTTCTCTTTACCACTCCTCTGCGTGTCATTGGTGGCTAACCTTCGAGTCCCCGCCCCCGCTGCCACATTCGCCCTTGTCGTACCACCATTTATTTTTCAATTTGTCCAACAGCCCCTGTTCATTCAGCTTTAACACGGCCAGGTTTACGGCATTTCTTCAACAAACCATAAACATCACGTGAGAGCGGGCCGCAGGCAGCCCGGGTTAGACGAACACAAAACAAACAGAAAACAAGAGAGGAAATAAGAGAGGCTCGTGGAAGGCAGCTGTTGTTAATGAGGACTTTTGTGGGATGTCTCTCTTTCTCTCTCTCTCTCTCGCTCTCATTTTATTCCACACAACTCTGGTTGTAATATCAATCATAAGCAAATGGAGGACGAGAGCAGGCCACATTTTTCATAATTTTTAAAAAGCCCATTATGTGTCCGTCTGCTGCCGGAGCAAATTGCTCACTAATATATCATAACTAAACCAGCGAACACTGAGAAAATCTGTCAGTCCATCCGTCCGTCCATCCATCTAACAATCCATCCATCCATCTAACAATCCATCCATCCATCTAACAATCCATCCATCCATCCATCCATCCATCCATCCATCCATCCATCCATCCATCCATCCAACAATCTATCTAACAATCCATCTCTCCATCCAACAATCCATCCATCCATCTATCCATCCATCCATCCATCCATCCATCCATCCATCCATCCATCCATCCATCCATCCATCCATCTAACAATACATCTCTCCATCCAACAATCCATCTCTCCATCCAACAATCAATCCATCCATCCATCCATCTAACAATCCATCTCTCCATCCAACAATCCATCCATCCATCCATCCATCCATCCATCCATCTAACAATACATCTCTCCATCCAACAATCCATCCATCTAACAATCCATCCATCCAACAATCCATCTCTCCATCCAACAATCCATCCGTCCATCCATCCATCCATCCATCCATCTAACAATCCATCCATCCATCCAACAATCCATCTCTCCATCCAACCATCCATCCATCCATCCATCCATCTAACAATACATCTCTCCATCCAACAATCCATCCATCTAACAATCCATCCATCCATCCAACAATCCATCTCTCCATCCAACAATCCATCTCTCCATCCAACAATCCATCCGTCCATCTAACAATCCATCCATCCATCCAACAATCCATCTCTCCATCCAACAATCCATCCGTCCATCCATCCATCTAACAATCCATCTCTCCATCCAACAATCCATCCGTCCATCCATCCATCTAACAATCCATCCATCCAACAATCCATCCATCTAACAATACATCCATCCATCTTTTCGTCTGTCCGTCTAACCATCCATCCATCCGTCCGTCTATTTGTTCATCCATCCATACTATCTATCCTTCCATCTGTCCATCCGTCCATTCATCAGTCCATCCATCTATCCGTCCGTTTGTCTGTCCATCCGTCCATCCATCCCTCCGTCCATCTATCTGTCCATTTCTCCATCCGTCCATCCATCCAAAAGTGTTTGTGAGTAAATGGAGGTCATATGTTCATTTTAATCTATAAAAAGACTTTTAAGCAGCAGTGGGACTGTTTTTACTCCATCACACACACACACACACACACACACACACACACACACACACACACACACACACACACAAACACACAAAACAGGACGTCCAATAGGTTTCCATGAAACCCATCTTACAATTGTGACTTTGCAATGCATTTATTCTCCTGTTTTTCATTAAAGAAAACTGAATGGCCAACCATTTGCATACAGAATCAAAACTGACACATAATTCAAGTATAAATGTAGATTGAAGCAAATGAAGAGATCCAGTAGGATGATTTCAGAGGGAATAAACAAGAGAGAGACAGATGCGAGAGAGACATCCTCAGTGTTTCCACAAGCACGTCGCATTTGATGATGAATTGAGAAACACTGACGATGATATGAAACACTTTATGCCGCACAGTGAGAAAGTGCAATTGCTACTTTAAATTCAACCGATTTTATCACCACAATTTGACGTAACTATGATTTGAGAAACAAGGAAAACTGAAGAGCGGGACTTGCTTTGAGCCATAGTGAACTGATAGACTCGTGAAATAGATTGGATTGTGTATTAATAAAGTAAATAGTCTCAGTTAACCCTTGTATGGTGTTTTCATTTTTTATCAAAAGAAAAATGATACGATTAATTATTTTTTTAGCCTCAGACTCATTGGCCTTGGCTCATTTTCTGCGAAGAACATATATCAGAACACATTTTCAATGACCACACACTATACACCCCCTCCTACACATGTATATTACACACAGGATGTTCGGGTCCACTGGACCCGGGGCTAATAAAAGTGTGGAAATTTTAGGTCCTGTTTACCTTTACTCTGTCCTCCTCCTGTCTGGGCTTGCTGTTATTGTGTGTGTGTGTGTGTGTGTGTGTGTGTGTGTGTGTGTGTGTGTGTGTGTGTGTGTGTGTGTGTGTGTGTGTGAGTGTGTGTGTGTGTGTGTGTGTGTGTGTGTGTGTGTGTGTGTGTGTGTGTGTGTGTGTGTGTGTGTGTGTGCGTTCTTGTATATGGTTTATGAGGACATAAATGTGTATAATGACATGGGTATTACAATGTAAACATGGTTTATGAAGACATCTGTGTCCTCATAAACCAAACGGTTTAAAAAACATACTAAATGGTGTTTTTTGAAATTCAAAAAAGGCCAAAAGTTTTCTGTAATTGGTAGGTTTAGGGGTAGGGTTAGTGTAGGGGGATAGATTATACAGTTTGTGCATTAGAAAAACCATAACGCCTCTGGAGAGTCCCTGTAAACCACATATCCAAGTGAGTGTGTGTGTGGGTGTGTGTATGTGTGTACGTGCATGTGAGAGAGAGATTGTGTGTAAGTGTGAGAGAGTGTGAGTCTAAAAAAAGTGAGTTTTGTTTCTACCCCTGCCGTTCCCGCACAAGGTTGCAATTCTTAAATGTGATCTAACAAAGCTAAAGAGGAAATATTAACCATAAATGTTGTTTATGTTGCTTGTAATTGGGATGAAGTAAACATCTGTTGAGTATTTTAACATAAATTGTTTGATTATGCTGAATTAAAAACCCAAAAATGCAGCGGGTCCACCAGACCCACGAACACTGGCTGAATAACACAAATATGAACACCACACAAGGGTTAAGATTTCATGTTGACTTCTGAGAAGTTACTTTTACCTTTCACTGGTGCAACATAATAGTTCATCATTGTTCTTTAGCATGTTACCATGTGAAGACAAAACGTGTTTGCATTGTACACACCGCATGCTTCATATGCTGTGATTAAAACAGCAGGCAGTGTGCAGTATATAAGATGGCGGATTCTCATGCATTGTTTTGCCTCTCAGCCCGTGTGGAGACTCGTCCCGCTCGACGTCTTTCATCTGAAACCTCTCCATCTCGTCTGTGTGAACTGGGCATCTATGGGTGTGACGGCGCAGCTTTACAGAAGTACGCTTTTACAAAGGTATATGTTAAAGTGCCCCAATTATGCTTTTTCAGATATGATCTTTCATGTAGTGTGTAATAGAGCTGTTTGTGAATATAAAAGGTCAAGAGTTAAAGATTAAAGTGCAGATTAATGTAGTTTTTGTCTCCTAAAAGAACGAAGTGATTCTGAACTGAAACGAGTCGTCAGTAATTCAGTCTCACTTCCTGTTACATACCGATGTAAGAATGTAACTAATTAGCATAATGCCAGCCTGTGGTCTTGATTGGCTGAACAGCGTCTCTTAGCTCCGCCCTCAAACACTGTAGTTTATCTGAGACTGGAAGAGTTTGGTTCGTGTTGTTCATGTGGAGAAGACGCTGTTTTCTGCTGACAAAGCAAATCCACTTTGATGAGATTGATACGGTAAAACCCACGCCATCGTCACTGTTCGTATCACTGTGTGTCAAGAGCTGAGATTCAGATATGATCATGAGCGTTTGCTTTCTGACCAATCAGAGCAGAGCAGCTCTCAGAGAGGCGGGGCTTAGAGAGACTGAATCTTCAAACAAACTGTTTCAGACACTGAGAGAAAAGAGCTGATGCTGAAATGGATATTAAGAGAAAATGAAAGTGTTTTATGACCTTGGATTGTACGGCTATCATACGAGACTCTAAAACAAAATTAGGAGGCTTTAAAATAGCATAATAGGGGCACTTTAAAGGATTCACCTCGGCATATGTGATATTTCATAACTGAGATTCTGTCTATAGGTTTTAGAGCGACACAAGCACTTACAGCTCGGTGTAGATGGAAGGTGTCTGTAATCACTAGCAGCATGTTTATATCTGTCCTGGAGAGCTTAAACGGTTGGGGTCAGAGGTCACAGTGCTGACATTAGTTTGCTGAACTGGCTGATAACAACATAAGGAGGATATCTACTCTTCTCCGGTCAGGCAGAACTGAATCTCCACACAGGTCAAACACCGACCACAGATTAAAACACTCATTGATTATCATACATACGTCATAACAGAACATGTCCAATCATTTTCTATTTAAAGACAACACGAAACGACATTTAACTTCCAAAGAGACTATCTAGTGGGAAATAATGCCATATGCATCCGAATTTAATTGGAGCGTTACCTACACACATTTACAAGTTATATACATTTTCTGCTGTTTATAATAATCAGAAATGTTTCTTGATCATCAAATCATCATATTATACTGATTTCTGAAGGATCATGTGACATTGAAGACATTGAAGAAAATGCAGCTTTGATCACAGGACTAACAATTACTATTATTACAATTATTTGAAATTGTAATAATAATAATAATAATAATATCGACCCAAAACTTTTGAACGCTAATGTATACAATAGTGTGCACTAATGCATAATAATTCAAAAAGAGGTCATTTATTTTTGGAAGTTAATTTTGATTTCATGTTGTCGTTAATAAACTTCCATATCCAGAAGATGGCGTGGTGTAAAACGTGCTGGTAGTTTATGCAGAAACAGTAAAACAGACGAAACGTTGATGAGCTGATGAAGGTGTTAGACGGGCTACAGGCTTGATGAGAACAAATGAGCAAAAAACGAGACACGTCAGAGAGAAGAGGACTGTGTGAGGGCAACGTTTACCTGAGCGCTGGTTCTGAGGAGTAAAAACAAAATTACACACACACACACACACGCACACACACACACACTCACACACACGCACACACACACTCACACACACACACAGCACTGTCTGTGAGAGCTCAAACTGTGATATCTTGTGGGATACAGGAGCTTTTGTTTAACCAATAAAAAGAAACTTTAATACTGTAAATCTGAGCAAAATAATAAACCTTTATCAGATTTTGTCATTGTGGTTAAAGAGGTGGTCTCGTTTTTCATTATTTCAGTTTCTCCTTGAGATCCATTTATAAATGTATTTATTTTCTTTGAAGCAAAACCAGTAATTAAACAGGTTTAGATCAGGAATCTTGCTTAATGATGTAAAGCCTGATAATCTACTTTTTTTGTTTGTTGAACCGACAAAATCATAAAAAGAAATCTTAAAGAGTTTGCATACATGCTTTTCTGGAGTATCATATTTGATACATCAGGCTTTTATGGCTCATATAGTGAGAATATGGAGGAAAAAAACCCAAACTGAGCGAGAAATATGCAGTTTGTTGCAGATGCTGATATTTATATGAGTGAGATGAAATTCTGATGCTTGCAATGTAAATCAATGAGATCTTCATAACATATTAAAATGCATATAAATATCATGTCTGCCAATAATCTTAGTAAGATGATATTTAAATGCTACGTTTTATGATCAAAGCTCTGTAGTTTTGAAACATATAATGCAATGCAATACAATGATGATTGAGAGATGAACAAATAAACCTCAAAAGCCTCATGATCATATTTGATATTATATTATATTTGATGCTTGAATAAAAAATAATGTCTGGATAATCAAGTAAATCAAGTCCAGTAAGTGTTTCTTCAAAGTTATTCTTACATTTACTTTATAAAAATCAGTCAAGATTTCACAGCAAAAAGACTCGAGTTGAAAGTGGAAGCTTTACAATTGTACTAAAAGGCTTTTACTTGATAAAAAAGTCTAAACGATCAATCAGACGACAGACGGCATGTAGAAGATTGTGTGCGACGTGTTGAACATGTTGATCATTTTGAGGCCTTAGAAATATGCATATCAAGTACAGGGTGGGCCATTTATATGGATACACCGTAATAACATGGGAATGGTTGGTGATATTAAAATCCTGTTTGTGGCACATTAGTATATGTGAGGGGGAAAACTCCTCAAGATGGGTGGTGACCATGGTGGCCATTTAGAAGTCGGCCATCTTGGATACAACTTTTGTTTTTTCAATAGGAAGAGGGCCATGTGACACATCAAACTTATTGGTAATGTCACAAGAAAAACAATGGTGTGCTTGGTTTCAACGTAACTTTATTCGTTCATGAGTTATTTACAAGTTTCTGACCACTTATAAAATGTGTTCAATGTGCTGCCCATTGTGTTGGATTGTCAATGGAAACCTCAAGGCCACTGGATATTTGAAATTGCTACATGATGATGTGTTTCCCTCTTTATGCACTGAAGCTGGCACGTTCCCTGAGTTTTTCCAGCAAGATGGTGCACCACCACATTATGGGTGCCAGGTCCGAGCATTCCTAGATGAACAGTTTCCTGGAAAGTGGATTGGTCGTCGTGGGCCAGTTGAATGGCCCCCAAGGTCTCCCGATCTGACCCCCTTAGACTTTTATCTTTGGGGTCATCTGAAGGCAATTGTCTATGGTGTGAAGATACGAGATGTGCAGCACCTGAAACTACGGATACTGGATGCCTGTGCTGGCATTTCTCCTGCGGTGTTGCTATCAGTGTGTGAAGAGTGGGAGAACAGGGTTGCATTGACAATCCAACACAATGGGCAGCACATTGAACACATTTTATAAGTGGTCAGAAACTTGTAAATAACTCATGAACGAATAAAGTTACGTTGAAACCAAGCACACCATTGTTTTTCTTGTGACATTACCAATAAGTTTGATGTGTCACATGGCCCTCTTCCTATTGAAAAAACAAAAGTTGTATCCAAGATGGCCGACTTCTAAATGGCCACCATGGTCACCACCCATCTTGAGGAGTTTGCCCCCTCACATATACTAATGTGCCACAAACAGGACTTTAATATCACCAACCATTCCCATGTTATTACGGTGTATCCATATAAATGGCCCACCCTGTATAATATAGCAGGCTTTATAGGGTTGAAATAAACTTTAGCCGCTCGTTTTAAGATTCTTCAGAAGCATGTAGACAACAGATTACTTGATATATGTGTTTCATGGTATTCATTAAACTCAAATCTCAGAAAATCAAGAAATATTTGTTTTCTCATGATATGATTCCTTAAAAAAATACATATATATTCATATTAGGGGTGTAACGGTATCTACATGTATATACAAATAAAACAATTTAGCCTACTATTCAGAAATTGAATAATCAACTGTAAAAATAAAACAAAATAAATAAATAAAAATGTATACATTGTATACAAATATACATTGATTCTTATTAAAGTTACAAATGTTATTCGGTGAAGATCAGTGAATGATTCTCTCACTTTCTTTTGTAGTTTGATTGACATTGAATGACAGAGAGAGCGGCGGGTTTATTAGGCTGCTGTCCCTTTAAGACTTCATTCACTGACAAGCATTCGATTATTTTCCCAGCTGTTATGTTCACTGAAGACCAAACTGGATGCGTTTAAGTTAAAAAGTCCCCAAGACTGACATTTTGACATATTTTTGCGTGTATTTGTCCGTTTAAGCGCACACCCGAAGCCCAAAGTACGCTTAATACGCTTTTACACGTGACATTACATGATACGGATGTTACGCACGGGTTCCTTAAAGGAAAGGAACGGAAAGCGGCATCATGTTTCCATAATCGCTGGAAGCCAAAATCAGCTTCGAATGACGTCTTACTCTTATCCGCATTACCATAAATGTCAGAGGATTTTAAGTTTCCGCTGTTATAATGAGACAAAATCACACGTAAATGTACCGAACTCGTATCGAACCGTGAACTGTGACTTCTGTGTACCGTTACACGCCAATATTTATATATATACATACAGTCAAACCAACATTTATTCAGACACCTTCAACATTTCTCTCATTATCACAGTTTATTCGCTATAGTATAGAAAATGGTCATAAAATATGACAGATTAGTGGATATTTGACTGGTTTTGTCCATCCTTCTGTTAGACTGTCTCACAGATGAATTATGTTGAATATCTGTCAGCTGTTAAATTTAACTACACAATTAGATAATACCAGTTTAGCTCAACCAGTGACCAAGCAATGCTTCATTGTGTTCAGTCTGTGTGTAAAAAGAGCATTAGCAATTAAAGAAAACACACTTCAGCAAAACATGATCAGGTCAGAGTGTGGGAAACATTTCTGGTCCCAAATGTTACTGGTAGTCACTGTATGAAGAATATTTGGGTATAATATGTCACAGTTTACTTTATTTTGCTCTCCTCACTTACATAAATGATCTATAGTGTCCTGCACACACTAGGAAAAAAATATATCAAAAATTACATCCGGTGTCTGAATAATTTTTGGTTTGACTGTATATACTGTATATATATATATAGTTTTAGTATTTTTTAAGTCCCTGATGTTGATCCCCACTTCTATTAGATTAAAGACAGCATCTGTATATGAGACCACAAAACATCACAGCGTCACAGAGAGTCCTGAGTGTGACAACTGAGAGAGAGAGAGAGAGAGAGAGAGAGAGAGAGAGAGAGAGAGAGAGAAACTGAGAGAGAGAGAGAGAGAGACAGAGAGAAACTGAGAGAGAGAGAGAGAGAGAGAGAGAGAGAGAGAGAGAGACAGAGAGAGAGACAGAGAGAGAAACACAGCAGGGTAGGTGGAACACTATAACAGCTCTGTGATTGGTGGGTTGTTATAGGACTCCACCCACCTTAGCTGCGATCCTTTGGTGGTTGCGACCCCGTATCCCTTGGAGTCCAGATTGCCTCCGACCTTCATGGTGTCGCAGGGCTTCCTCTGCTCCGTGTACTCGTTCATCGTGGACTCCAGCAGGAAGGCGTATTTCCCCTTGGACTTGCGCACGCGCGCCACTCCCTCGGCCGTCGTCTTGGTGAACACCGTGGGCTCCGCAGACTTCATGTAGCTCCACATTTTTTCGTACACCGCAATCTTTGACCTCTAGAGGGCGAAAGACATCAAATCAGTCACACAATAAATATTTATTAGGCTAGAAAACTAGATAAAGTCAGTCACCTTCATTTATATAGCGCTTTTAACAAGATGTGACCCTGGATCACGTCACCGGTCACGAGTCGCACGAGTATATTTGTGGCAATAGCCAACAATACATTGTATGGGTCAAAATTATCGATTTTTCTTTTATGCCAAAAATCATGAGGATATTAAGTAAAGATCATGTTCCATGAAGATATTTAGTAAATTTCCTACCGTAAATATATAAAACATGTATTTGTGTGAGTGAATGCTGCACAATCGCCAACATAAATGAACAACTTTAAAGGAGATTTTCTCAATGTTTCGATTTTTTTGCACCCTCAGATTCCAGATTTACAATAGTTGTGTCTCGACCAATATTGTCCTATCATAACAAACCACACATCAATGGAAACCTTATTTATTCAACTTTCAGATGATGTATAAATCTCAATTTCAAAAATTTGACCCATGTGACTGGTTTTGTCGTCCAGGGTCACATATAGATTGTTTCAAAGCAGCTTTACAGTGATAATAGGAAATGTAAGAAACAGATTGTTTTGGCTTTACAGCAGCTCTAGAAAAAAGTTATTGTCCAGTTAAAATAAGTTTTTGATTGATTCGCTTCCGTTGTAAAAATCATCAAAGAGATAAAAAGATTAAGATAATTATCCTTTGGCACTATAAGTCATAGTAACTCAAAAAAAAATTCGTACACCGCAAACTTTGACCTCTAGAGGGCGAAAGACATCAAATCAGTCACACAATCTTTTCTTCAAAATCATGATCTTTGCAACTGAAGTGAATCAATCAAAAACTAACTTTAGCTGGACAATAACTTTATTCTAAAGCTGCTGTAAAGCCAAAACAATCTCTGTTACTGTAATTTCCTATTATCACTGAAAAGTTGCTTTGAAACGATCTATATTGTTAAAAGCGCTATATAAATGAAGGTGACTTGACTTGACCTAACCCTCAACCAAACCCTAATCCTACCTTAACCCTATAGTAAGTACATGTAGTAACTTATTATTACTCAGTACTTAAATGTATAATTATACTGTAACAATGACACCTTAAAATAAAGTGTAACCAACCCGTTAACTGTCAGTCCCATTTTTGGTGCATAGACCCCAAAGTTACATTTCCACTTTAAATTGTTATAAATCTTGAATACTTTATAGCACAGACTTAAGTTTGCTCCTCTCTTTTTAAATAGACAGTTGGCAGATATTTTGTAGAAGTGACAGTGAAATAAAATAAAAAGTTGTAGAAGTTTAAGTTTATGAAAATGTAAAAATATAATTATTTTTATTTCATATACAATATATTTTTTACAAAACATGTTTTACTCTAACACTGCAAGAAAATCAAAGCCATAAATCGTGGAAAAGTTCAAAATTTGAGGTTAATATCTCATAAAATGAGCTTTCAGTCAGATTTTGTTTGGCGCAGTACCAAACGCTTCCACTAGGACAATGACAACCACTCTCCATTAGTGACCAATTAAAGGCGCCTCCATTTCCATTTATGTTTTAATTGATCATCTGAACCATATATTTCCATAGTTTTCATACTATTTATGAAGTAAACATCCTTTTCAGAAGTATTATGGGCAGTTTGGCAGTATTTGAGTTGAATTCAACCTCTAACAAACCACATTACAAATGGAGAATCTATCATTTTTTCTTTATATTTTAAAACATGTTGTTTTTTTCTCAAAACATAGTATGGATGTTGTCTTTTGAACTCTTGGCATGAAAACAAACTGACATTTCTACCAATATTTTATGATTTTTCATGTTCATCTGTATTTTTCAAAATAAAAGTCTGAACACGATTTATAAGTCTAAAAATATACTTGATGCAAATTAATAAATCACTGTTCCTGTGTCATTTTGAAAGACACCAAAACTACAGATTTTAACCAACTGATATATAGTTTGCCAATATTACTTACGATACTATTGTTTTAAATGTATAATGGCAAATACAGCTGGTCACTCCCACAAAATAAACCTCATATAAAGGAGACTTTTATCATCCTGATGGGGTTTTTATTTCTTGCACATGATCGACTGACGGTACATATTCTTGCTCGATATGTGCATGTTAATAAATGTGCATTAGATTTTATCCTGAAATAATTTTATTATGTAAAAAGTAGGAGAGCGTGGACTGGAGTCTAATAAATGGTCAAATATACACTAAAAGTCGGTAAAAGTCTCCGCTCACCAAAGCTGCATTTATTTGATCAAAAATAGAGAAAAAACAGTAATATTGTGAAAAATTATTACAATTTAAAATATCTGTTTTCTATGTGAATATGTAGTGAAGTGTAATTTATTCCTGTGATCAAAGCTGAATTTTCAGCATCATTACTCCAGTCTTCAGTGTCACATGATCCTTCAGAAATCAGTATAATATGATGATTTGATGATCAAGAAACATTTCTGATTTCTGATGTTGAAAACCGTTACAGTGGAAAACTGTGATACATTTTATTTCTCAGGTTTCATATTGATATATATGATTTATAAATGTGATACTGTGTAGTGAGCTCTAAAGTGTGCACTTTGAGAGTGCTGGCTTTGCTGTAAATAAGACGGATGGGTCTAATACGGCTGAAAGTGTGTTAGTCCTGTGAGAAATGGCATTTGACGTGCTGGTGTCCCGGTGTGTCTCGTACTCGATCATTTGTGCCGCTTTCATACACAAGCTCAGTCAGACGCTCCAGTGTGTGAGAGGAAAGCAGCGGACCGTGACGGACAGCCGGCCCATAATAATGTTTGTCACGTCCGGCCCGGAGCGAATCGCTGTTGTGCCGTAACACTCCCAAATATAACATCACACGCCGACAAATAAACAGCACCCTGGACAAACCTGCGCTCAGACACAAACGCCCGACAACAAATGACAAACAAACTCTGAACGCAACGGGACGCCTGACATTTACTTATTCCCACGTTTCCTGATCAAATGCTTCCCGCCAGTATATCAGAGATGCCACTGTTACTGTGATGAGACAGATTACATTTTATATTGCAATATAAATATGAACTGTATTAATCGCACAGTATATATGGATCCCACTTCATTAGCAGAGCGATATATAGCCGACTATATAGCAAATCACAACTGCCTGATTCCTTGTATTGTTGCGAAATGTAACTATATTATCACACAGCACTGTATATAAAGTTGGATATATATTCTATATCACTTCATACAGTACAATCACGTAGGGCAATATGTACCATATACAGTAGCAAATCTCAAATGCTTGATTGTTTATATCGTCACAAAATGTAAAGTATGCTACCGTCCAGCTGTAATTTGCTAAATGCGACTATAAGACACGAAGATATTGAGATATTATAAACATTAAAGGGATAGTTCGCCCAAAAATTTTAATTAGCCCATTATTTACTCACCCTCAAGTCATCCTAGGTGTGTATGACTTTCTTCTTTCAGACGAATACAATCTGTGATGCATAAAGACATATTCTGGCTCTTCTCAGCTTTATAATGGGAGTGAATTATATGACTTGAAGTACATAAAAGTGGGTTAATAAAGGCCTTCTGAAGTGAAGCCAATTGTTTGTGTAAGAAAAATATCCATATTTATAACTTTATAAACTAAAACAGAGTGACCTCTGACCCGACCTCTGACCTGACGAATGACGAGTGACCTCTGACCCGACCTCTGAACCGACGCATAAGTCGACGTATGACGAGTGACCTCTGACCTGATGCATGACGAGTGACCTCTGACCCGACCTCTGACCTGACGCATGACGAGTGACCTCTGACCTGACGCATGACGAGTGGCCTCTGACTCGACGCGTGACGAGTGACCTCTGACCCGACGCGTGACCTCTGACCCGACACATGACGAGTGACCTCTGACCCGACGCATGACGAGTGACCTCTGACCCGACGCATGATGAGTGACCTCTGACCCAACGCGTGACTAGTGACCTCTGACCCGACGCGTGACGAGTGACCTCTGACCCGACCTCTGACCCGACCTCTGACCCGACGCATGACGAGTGACCTCTGACCCGACGCATGACTAGTGACCTCTGACCCGACGCATGACGAGTGACCTCTGACCCGACGCATGATGAGTGACCTCTGACCCGACGCATGACGAGTGACCTCTGATCCGACGCATGACGAGTGACCTCTGACCCGACGCATGACTAGTGACCTCTGACCCGACGCATGACGAGTGACCTCTGACCCGACGCATGACGAGTGACCTCTGACCCGACGCATGACGAGTGACCTCTGACCCGACGCATGACTAGTGACCTCTGACCCGACGCATGACGAGTGACCTCTGACCCGACGCATGACGAGTGACCTCTGACCTGATGCATGATGAGTTACCTCTGACCCGATGCATGACGAGTGACCTCTGACCCGACGCATGACGAGTGACCTCTGACCCGATGCATGACGAGTGACCTCTGACCCGATGCATGACGAGTGACCTCTGATCCGACGCATGACGAGTGACCTCTGACCTGATGCATGATGAGTTACCTCTGACCCGATGCATGACGAGTGACCTCTGACCCGATGCATGACGAGTGACCTCTGATCCGACGGATGACGAGTGACCTCTGACCTGATGCATGATGAGTTACCTCTGACCCGATGCATGACGAGTGACCTCTGACCCGACGCATGACAAGTGACCTCTGACCTGATGCATGACGAGTGACCTCTGACCCGACGCATGACGAGTGACCTCTGACCCGACGCGTGACTTGTGACCTCTGACCCGACGTGTGACCTCTGACCCGACACATGACGAGTGACCTCTGACCTGACGCATGACGAGTGACCTCTGACCCGACGCATGATGAGTGACCTCTGACCCAACGCGTGACTAGTGACCTCTGACCCGACGCGTGACGAGTGACCTCTGACCCGACGCGTGACGAGTGACCTCTGACCCGACGCGTGATGAGTGACCTCTGACCCAACGCGTGACTAGTGACCTCTGACCCGACCTCTGACCCGACGCATGACGAGTGACCTCTGACCCGACGCATGACGAGTGACCTCTGACCCGACGCATGATGAGTGACCTCTGACCCGACCATACAAAATAGTAAAAAGAACATTTACATTACATTTATGCAATGGTGAAAAATTGGCAAAATAAATGGGGGAAAAAAGCAACAAATAAAACACGTTCAGTATTCTGCCTTCGGCTGAGTGTTTCATAATATTCGCTTTCATCCAAGAATTTTCATTTCGGTGCATCCCTATCATATACACCTAGGATGGCTTGAGGGTGAGTAAATTATGGAATCATTTTCATCTTTCGATGAGCTAACCCTTTATCATCCTGATTTTCAGTAAAGCTGCTTTGAAGCAATGAGAATTGTGAATAGCGCTTTACAAATGAATTTGACTTGACTTTGACCTGATTAGTGGAAAGAATGAGAAGACATGGCGGAGAGAGTGAGACAGTTTGGCAGAAAGAAGGTGAGACGCAGGTTGTCGCAGAGAGAAAGAGAAAGCCTGGTGGAGAGAGTGAGAGATTGGTGGAAAGCGAGTGGCATGAGAAAGTGAATGTAGTTTCCTGTGCAGATGTGAAGCATCACACCATCTGTGTTTGACAACAGGGACACAGAGACTGAGTGAGACGCATGCAGCGCTGCTCAGTTCATTAATGAACACAACATTCATTCAGCTCTCTCTCTCTCTCTCCACCTATCTGTCTTTCTCCCTCTATCGCTTCTCTTGGCTCTCTGAGTAAATGGCTTTCTTCGCTCCTCTCCACACTGCAGACAGTTTCTCTGTGTAGATGTTGAGCGCAGGTCTAGCTCTTATACTCTTTAGAGTCTGATTCAATTCCTGATCTATTACTGTGATGACTGAACTTTAATCAGCCTGGATCCTCAAACCAAACACAATATCCAGACTCATCTGGTGATTAGACGGTATGACCAATATATATATATATATATATATATATATATACATATATATACAGTCGTGGTCAGAATTATTGGCACCGTTGGTAAATATGCACAAAGAAGCCTGTGAAAATAAATCTGCATTGTTAATCCACATTATGACATTCATAATGTGATTTTTATGTCTTTTGTGTAATAAACAAATACAGTAATATTGTGAAAAAGTATTACGATTTAAATTAACTGTTTTCTATGTGAATATATAGTAAAGTGTAATTTATTCCTGTGATCAAAGCTGAATTTTCAGCATCATTACTCCAGTCTTCAGTGTCACATGATCCTTCAGAAATCAGTATAATATGATGATTTGATGATCAAGAAACATTTATGATTATTATCAGTGTTGTAAACAGTTCATATTTCTGTGGAAACCGTGATACATTTTATTTTTCAGGATTCTTTGATGAATAGAAAGTTCAAACGAAAAGCATTTATTTTAAATTGAATCTTTGTAACATTATAAATCTCTTCACTGTCACTTTTGATCTATTTATTTAATATATATATAAGGATAAGGATAAGGATCATGTGACACTGAAACTGGAGTAATGATGCTGAAAATTCAGCTTTGATCACAGGAATAAATTACACTTTAACATATATTCACATAGAAAATAGCTTCTTTAAATTGTAATAATATTTTTTTAATCAAATATCAGCCTTGGTGAGCATTAGAGGCTTCTTTTAAAAAATGTAAAAATCTTACCGATTCCAAACTTTTGAATGGCAGTATATATATATATATATCTCGTCATACCACCCTGCCCTAGAATGAATCATCAATCTAAATGTTGATCTAAATCTAAATAAGCATTAATATTGATCTCTCACCCTGAAGAACTCTTTGGTGGACCCAGAATCCAGAGTCCCGTAGGCGATCTCTGTCTGTTTGGCGAGATCTTCTGCGCTCTCGATCGGCGACACCATCCGCTCCACCGTGAGGAAGGCGGCCAGGTTCGCCGTGTAGGACGAGATGATGATAAGAGTGAAGAACCACCAAACTCCTCCAACTATACGCCCAGACAGAGACCTGAGAGACACACACACACAGAGAGAATTAAACAACTAAAATCACAACACACACAGTACACATTTAGATTGAGATTTCAAAGCCTGTAGCGTGACCGGCAGTGTAGATGTAAACACAGTAAATAAATGGATTTGATACTCTTCCATTTTATCATGTGAATCTTAAATGCCTCCATCTGATTTATTATTTGAATATCTCATCTATAATCTGCTGTTTCCATTTGTTGACACACAATTGTCAATTTAAAAGTACAGAGATTGATTGCACCAATGCACATTTATTTCGAGCGTTCTCTAAAGTAATACATGAGCACAGCGGTTTCTGCAAGTCTGCAGAAGACTGACATATTACAGGTCTTGTTTGGAGACAATTACGCCCTGTTTCCCTCTTTAGAGACGCATATCGTACACTGTAAAAAGGATTTATTGAAGTTTATTGGAGTATCTTTTACAAGAAAATACCATTTCAGTCTTTCTACCTCAAAATGTCATGTTACTTGCCGTTATTATTTGCTAAATTTACTTGTAATGTCTGAGTGGAAATTGTTTGGTAGTAAAAAAAAAAATATTCAGTGCACAAACAAGTAAGACGTGAGACGTATGATTTCATTTCGCACATTTTTTTCTTTGTTACATTAGACTTGAAAACAACCTCTGGTCTTACTTCACAAGATGGTAATATTACATTCCTTTAGAAATGACTTTACACTATTTGAAGAAGTGACAGAACACTCATTATAAGCTCATAAGACTGTGGCGCGCCTGAGAGACCTGCAGTAACTCCAGAAAAAAATGAAGTCTTCAAAAAGAATCCAAGATCTCATTAAAAACACGTCATTCTCTCACTTTAGACTAATCTACTGAAACACACCACTAGCTCTGACCTGGGTTCATCAATAAGAATGGCAGATTCGTTCAAAAGCCGTATTCAAATTAAATTACCCTAAATACCAGGGAAATGCATTTTATACGGCAGTGCGCTGCAGGGAACGGGACGGTGTCTTCACAGAAGCTGTGATGATAATAAACTGCTAAAATGACTAAGGAACTGCCCGAGCCAAACGTTTCCCATTGGTCCTCTCAGTAGAAATTAGAAAACAAAACCATCTGTTTATTTCATTCTTGGTCTAGTTATCAAAGTCAGACTCGTACTGACAAACTATTGTATATAACCTCACACTGATCATCTTACAAACGTCTTGAAAAGATTGAATTATAATAGAAAATTAAACGTAAGCAAACATCAACTCTATCAACTACGTTATGTGTTGAAATTAACCATGAAGGAAGTCAATTAAATATGAGAAATTGTTGATCTTTGTTTACACATTATGTAGCCTATAGGCTATTATTTTAATAGTTAAGTCCGTTTTTTTATTTGTATAAAGCTATGCCTTTTCACAACGTATTTTTTTTATTATATTTTATAGATGCCTACAGAAAAGAAGAGGCTGCAATGCAAACAGAGTATTATTATAAAAAACGAGCGCGCTGACATTCTAGCCAATCAAGTTTAAGCTGCGGTTTGAGTTATGCGGAACTGAACCAATCATAATTGAATACTCATGCTGCTATTATCCAATTACTGCGGCCCACAGGATGTGAGGGGCGGGGCTAATCAGCAGCGTTCAGAAGTGAATATCAGGTGAGACTTCAGAAAGGTTTAAATATAACGATTCATAATATGTAGTTATTTATTTTTATATTGGCAACATATCTATCTAAAGATTATCTTTAACATCAGTCAAGAGTTTTATCTTTTGTGTTTTACCGGTTGTCAGTAAAGACACAAATGTGATGTAAACATAGGATATGCTAATAAGTAAGGTACAACTTCTCTTTATAATCCTTCCCAGAGGATCAACCGTTGTTTCCCTCAGCGGGAACAGACCCTGTCGAGCCCTCAAACATTTAGGATATTAGTTTAAAAGGCTCGTCGGACCGCTGCTTTATCTCCAGGAGCGTCACCGCGTCTGCGCATGCGTAGTACAGGTAAGCGTTTTTCCTTATTACGCATGATTACGTCATACGTGAAGCTGATGTGGACAATAAACAGTAGGGTACTGGAAAAGCTTGCTTCAAAATTCTTGTTGCTTTTTTCGTACCTTTTTTCTCCTCAAAACTTGTCTGAAATATATTTTGCAACTGCTACTTTGTAGACAATATTAGCTTTATGTCCGATTTTTATGTCTGACGTTTTTATATACTACTATTTACTTGAATAAATTAAAGATTAAGGCCACGTTTGACTTGAAGGATAGTTCATCCAAAAATGAAAATTTTGTCATCATTTAAGGTAGGGTAGGCAATTTTCGGAGATGCTAGCAATAGCGAGCTAACTTTGAAAGCAATATAGTGATTGCTGTCAGGATGTGAAGAGACTTTAAACCAGCATAACAAAAAATCTTTCTGGAACAAATCGTCTACCCTGCCATTTACTCGCCCTCAAGTAGTTCTAAACCCGTGTGAAGTTCTTTCTTCAGTTGAACATAAAATATAATATTTATCAATAATATTATGATAATAAATAGAGGATAATAGAGAATAGCGGAATTCACAACTAATGGCACAGAGGAACTATATGGTATGGGAGCTTGTTTCCGCCACAGAATAAAATATTTTAAAAGATTTTTTAAAAGAAACTTTTTTTCTCACAATTGCAAGTTTACATCTCACAATTCTGACTCTTTTTCTCACAATTGCAAGTTTCTATCATGTAATTCTGACTTTATAACTCCCAATTGCCTGTTATAAAGTCAGAATTGCGAAATATAAACATGCAATTCTGAGAAAAAAAGTCAGAATTACGACTTTATTTTGCACAATTGCGAGTTTATATCTCACAATTCTGACTTTTTTTTCTCACAATTGCGACTTTATATCACGCAATTCTAATGTGAATTTATGTGAAGATGTAAACTCGCAATTGTGAGAGAAAAAAAAAAGAATTGTGAGATAAAAAGTTGCAAATACATTTTTTATTTTTCATTATGTGGCGGAAATAAGCTTCCATAATATGGGTCCAGATGATTAACGATACAAATGTGGGACAGTACATAAAGCCACATTAAGCTTGGAATGTACTGATGTTAAAAGCCCAAATTCAGTTTACACCTTTATTGATGATGTTAACGGGCAAACAGATGTAAATGTGACAATCATCGTTGGTGTGTGAATGGGCTTTTACACTGCCAGCGAAGATATCATAATGGCCTTTAGATACCTAATGTCATAACGTTTGCTTTAACTTCTGATGTGAGCTGACTTTCTCTTATTTCCTCAAAACTTTGAACACTGGAGCTTGTCTAGTCATGATGTCAACTTACAGTCCAGCTCAGTAGTGATATTCAAGGCATATGTGTGGTGTGCGTGTAGTTCCTAACCCCCTACTGTCACTGCTTTGCTCAAAAATGAATTTTATCTGGTGACAGCTCCAGCACAGCAGGGACCGAGAGAGATTGGGAGCGAGCGCAAGACACTGACCCTATCTAAAGTGTCTTGTCCTCAGAGAATACCTGTACTGATGAGAGAGCAAAATCATGCCTTTAAAGGACAAATCTCTAAATCCCCCCCCTCTCTCTCTCTCTGGATGGGTCGAGAGGCTGGTGGATGAGGTGATAATGCAGTCTTTGTGCGACTGTGTTTATTTATGAGCATCTCCAGCATCTGAGCGTGTGCCATCAGAGGTCATAAAGCAGCGCTGTAATCCTGTGCACCGCATTTCTGTGAGGATCCAATGATGGCGGCGTTTATTGTCACAGTTTGCTTTGTCTTAGCATCCGATTCAGTGAAGGAATTTATGCAAATCAGGTGATGATGGTGCAGGATAGGTATTATTAATCCGCAGTGGGTTTCTTATCGGGCCGGTTCTGAGCGCTCAGACTATTGCAGTCTGGCACACTGGGAAATGAATGTTCAGTGTCGTTCCTGAATCATTCCTGAATATTCTTAAAAGTATGCCATACACTCGAAAAAATATTTAGGCCTGAATTTATCATTTATATATTTGAATTGCATGTAAAATTTCCATGCATTTGGATTAACATAAACATTACTTATAACTTACGTAAGGATTAATGCCCGACGAGGTGTCCATTGTCAGGTATTAATGGACGACGGCGAGGCGTGAACCGTCCGACGCGCAGCGGAGTCCATAATACCTGACAATGGACACCTCGTCGGGCATTAACCCGCTTATACCATGGTCACTTGCCAAATAACACATTTTTAAAACATTAGTTTATATTTTAATTAGTTTTACAATCGAAATCTAAAGTTTTTACAAACAATAACTTGGTTTCCCTGGTTACGCCTGACGGTTTATTTACTAGGTGTCCTCTATCACTTTTTAATGGACACCCTGCAGCCAATCAGAATCGAGTATTCACCCAGACCATGGTATAATTAGTTTTAACATAAACAAACTAATACATTTAATTAGGGATGCACGATATATCGGCCGCCATATCGGTATCGGCCGATATATGTTCATTTTTAAAGGTCCCGTTCTT
Organism: Vimba vimba; assembly: GCA_022828995.1. Taxonomy (NCBI): domain Eukaryota; kingdom Metazoa; phylum Chordata; class Actinopteri; order Cypriniformes; family Leuciscidae; genus Vimba; species Vimba vimba. Next base: position 37,415,195 of record CM040826.1, read on the forward strand.
CGTGATCCCATGTTTCAAACTTTAGTTAGTGTGTAATGTTGCTGTTAGAGCATAAATAATATCTGTAAAATTATAAAGCTCAAAGTTCAATGCCAAGCGAGATATTTTATTTAACAGAAGTTGACTACATCGAACGGCCCGTTTGGACTACATCCCTCTACTTCCTTCTTTAATGACGTCAGTAGAACCGTTTTTTGACTAACCTCCGCCCACAGGAATGCTCCCTCAACCGAAATTCGTTTATGTACTTGCGCACTTCTTATAACTTACTGTGTTTACTCAGCTCTTACGGTGATTTTCTGAAGTTAAAACTGACGCTTCATCTTTTGTGTGATGTACAATAAACTTTATTAAACTCATCAGTATATGTTTGATCATCATTCAGACAGCAGACTTGTAGGCTATTAATATATAATGGATACATACAAGCAGATGACAAATACGTTATAATAACCGTAATTAAACTACTAAACTATACCTGTTCCATCTCTATACAGCACTCTGACTCTGTAGGCATTATTGTCCGACTCGAAATGAACACCGTTACTGAGAGTTTCTGATATTATCATCATTCCGTGAGATGAATTTGTCCTGACAGACTGAGCGCGAGCTCATGAAGCTCCGCCCCCTGGGTCGTCCAGCAGCAGCTTATTTGCATTTAAAGGGCACACACTAAAACAGCGCGTTTTTCTGAGCCCCAAAAAATGACAATTTAAACATGCTGTAAAAAATGATCTGTTGGGTATTTTGAGCTGAAACTTCACATACACACTCTGGGGACATCAGAGACTTATTTTACATTTTGTGAAAAGGGGCATAATATGGGACCTTTAATGTTATCGTTATCGACCTGATTAGAAAATTTGTCCGATATATTAAAACCTATAAATAATGTATTATTTCCATCAGCTGAGATGCTTCAGATGCACACTGTTCAACATGATGGTTTTGAATTGCTTGAAATATGATTGGAATCACTTCAAAAAAGGAAAATACAGTCAAGCGCAACATTAGCAGCGCAAGTCTGTCATATCGGCTACATACAATTATCATGAGAACATTATTATTGTGTGCTTGGGACATGGATTTAATGGTGAGACTTTTTTGTTTTTGTAATCAGACTCTCAAAAATTATATAAAAATTTGGATTTGGATTTATCAGCCAATATAAAGAATTATCGGTTATCGGTATCGGTCAAAATTTTCATATCGTTGCATCCCTACATTTAATACAATGAATTTGTCTTGTTTTGAATGAACAATAACCAGGTTTATATATTCAATTAATACAATTTCTTTCAATCTAATTCATTGACCTAATTGAATATTTCTTGTTCCACAGCTAGACACATTTTAACCATCTTTAACCATAGTTTTTAACTGAATACATTAAAGCGAACAGATTCATGCTGATTTTAAGCAATTTAAAAGAATGCATTTTGAAAATATCAAAATAGATCAAATCGATGCAAATAGTTAATAAAAAACTATGGCATGATTTTTGAGTGCAGAATTCTTACTTGTTTCATTTATGTATGATTGCCAAAAATGCATCACATCATTACATTATTACTAATACATTACAGTGTATTAGTTGGACATTTTATATGAAATTCAAATCTATAAATCTTACATTTAGGCCTAAATGTGCCCCGTTATAATGCTCATCTCCATCATTTGATAAATTACTGCTGCCATGATCACTGAATAAAATGTATCTTTTAAATAAAATGTCCAGGAAATGTATTACATTTGGTCTGTACTGCATCATTAGTTGTTATGATATTGTGTATTTGCATTGAACACTGCATTGGCCAATCAACATCTGGAACTATTAGTTTCATTATTAGTAGACATTACAATACTTAAATATGCATGTTTACAATGTTAAAGAGTAAATTGGGTAATGATTGAGTGCTTTAATGCATTATATTATTTAAATGTATGGCCGGGAATAGGCAAATATTGTATTATTTTTATTACAAAGTAAACAACTGATAGAAAAAAGTAGGGATGCACCGATATAAAACCGATAATTTCTTATATTTGAAAGCCGACAACCAAAATATTGGCCGATAAATCTAACTCCAATTTTTTTAATGTTTTTGAGAGTCTGATAACAAAAGCAAAACTCTCACCATTAAAAGCCACGTCGCACACAATATGACAGACTTGCATGTTGCACTTTACTGTATTTTCCTTTTTTCAAGTGATTCCAATCATATTTTAAGCAATTCAAAAAAATCACGTCGAACATGTTGAATCTGAAGTGTCTCAGCTGAAGGAAATAATACATTATTAATTGGCTTTAATATATTGGCCAAATTTTCTTATCGGGCCGATAACGTTAAAAATGAACATATATCGGCTGATACCGATATGGCGGCCGATATTTCGTGCATTCCTTAGAAAAAAGCATTAATTTCCTCTCATATTATATCCATCAATCTTGTCAGCAGAAAATCATAATTTTCAGTGTTTTAATGCTTTTATCTGCAGTGAATTGCAGCATGTTGCATTGAAGACACTTACTCCGTTCATACATTGCCTGGGAATCAAACACATGACCTCGGTGTTGCAAGCGTCATGCTCTACTATTAGACCAGTTCAGATCTGGTAACTTCTGAGTCTTTGTGGCCGATGCATTACCCGAAGCAGCTCACCTGTTTGTGAATCTGTTTGTGTGTTTTTTTTTGTGTGCAACCAACTTTTTCTCATTACATTCAGTTCAGACCGTGAGCTCATTCACAACTCAAGTAAAATATGATTTCTTTTGTCGTGGCGCTGTGGATTCAACATCAGCGCAGGAATCACCACTGTAAAACCCAATCCTGCTGAGGCAGACAGAGAAAGAGAGACTGAAGTGTTGTGGGAGAGATATGAAGGACAAGCTGAGTTTGATAACGGTGGAGGAGACGGAGTACAAAAGAATATGAAACTAACAAAAGAGAGAGAGAGAGAGAGAGAGAGAGATGTGCCTAACAGAATGGATCCGTGTGTGTGTGAGATGCATCCTGACAGGTGTGTAACCTTCGTGCTAGTGTGTGTTCGTCCTCCTCTGCTGATGGTGACGTGACTGGAAGTGCAGATGATTTAATGCTCTGAACACATGCCATTTTTCAGAATACACTCGTTTTAGTTTGTATGTTTATATATAATAATAATAAAAAAGTGTATGTACTAGAAGAACTATTAAAAATGTTACTAAACCCTCACACATCAGGCATATTGTTAAAGAGTTAAATGCATTAAAAGCACATTATATTGGGTGTTGATTGTGGTATAATGCATTATATTATTTAATTTAATTAAATGTATAACCACAAATCTTTTTTTTTTACAAAACAAACTAAATCTGTCAATTGTCAAAAGAATATAAACCTTCTGTTTTCAATGTTTTGAGTGAAAAATGTAATCAAACAAACACACATTTTATAAATTTTGTATCTCATATCTCATGTGAAAATATTAAATTGCATCAGCCACACTGCATTTGAGACTTTCCAACCGTTTCAAAATGAATCAGATTGGCTGAACACTATATATAATGCATACGGAATTTCTCTATAATGCATTAAAGGCTTCAAGTAAAGTGTGATCCGTTACTGAAAGAATTTTTTTTTTAAAGCCAAGGTAAAAAAAAATTCATTTGTTCGAGAAGAGCTGTGCAATTCTCCTTCTGTCTGCCTGACTGACAGCCTAATTCAAACTGCAGCGGGAGATATTGATGGAATATCCTGATGTCAGAGAAGGGAACATGAGCGAGAGACAGAAACACACACACACACAGAGAGAGAGAGAGAGAGAGAGAGAACGAGGGGCAGAAACCGAGAGCAAATGAAATTGAAGAACAGATAGTCCTGCCTCTTTGCATGTTCACTCACTGTGAGATTTGATAATGGAGAATCAATTTGCTGTAGCTGCTATTTACACAGAGACGCATTCTTTTGATTGTTTTACGGACAAATTACACTTACAAAATGTGTGTGTGCGCTTCAGTGCGACTTGGACAACTTGAAACACAATGCATTTGATTTCTATAATGTGACATTTCACAGTGGAAACTAAAGTTGACTTTATCCACTGGAATCTGATAACGATGTTCAGCTGAACGGGAAAGATGTGTCAGAGGTGGAGAAACTTAATGCATTTTATAGAATTTCACAATTTCAGAATAATATCGATTAATTGAGTACAATAAGCCCAGAAATATTTATTAAGAAAAGTAAACGGGGTAATCATACACAAACTATTTTAACTATTTATTGAATTAATACCAGTTATAAAGTAAGGTACATAGTCCTAAAATCATGAATGATATTAAAGCATGCATTTAAAAAAAAAATCAAGAGTTTAATTGCTATAGAAGTTTTTTTTTTTTACGTAAATAATTTTTTTTTTGCTTTTTATTTGCAATAAGTAAATGATTTAATAATTATACTTAACTAATAAGTAATAACTTATTTGTAACCTAACTTATAACTTAATTACTTGCTTGTAAGCCTACATGCTTAACAGTTGTGTTATTGATTTGCATTTACTCTGAAATTTACAGTGAACTTCATTTAACTATTTAGTTGTCTTAGTTAGTTATTTATTTTTTGGAAGGAAACAAAATATACTGAATAGCAAAGAATATTATTTAAATATATAAACATAGATTTTAGATACCTGTGAAAATTCACTTTCCAGATACAGAAATGTAATAATTTAATAAATTAAGTAATCAGATGTAAAATAACACTGCATAGTCTTCACTGTATAAGTTAAACAGAGATTAATCCTTATTAAAGTTATTCAGTCAAGAGTGATTTTGTCTTTGTCCTGTGTTGTTTGATTAACATTATAAACACAGACGGCATCAGGTTTATTAGGCTGCTGTCACTTTAAGAGCCAATATAATGATACACGTGCGTTTTCTTTCTCAACTGTTTACGTTCCCTTAAGACACAACCGAGTATGTTTACCAGAGACGGGCATTTTTTCACATCATTTTGTTTTAATTTGTCCGTTCAAGTGCAAGAAGACGTTAAACGGTGCTTAATTTAGTATTCGCGTGCTGTCTTAGACGCAGCTTTTCTAGGCGCGCGCTTTGGATGTTTGCACACAGAGTAACGCACTTAATTATTTAAATTGGCAAGGCTTAAACTTTAGAGACAATGCAGCACTGGCACGAGCATCGTTCATGTTTGTTCACGTTCATGTTCATGTTCTCACAGCATTGCATTGTTAGAATTCATTTAAATGTTACAGGGCCAACTGGCGATTGGCATCATTGCATATGCTCGCTAAAACTGTTTTTTACTCTCATTTGGCGCTTGGTGAGTGTTCCATCATTTAGATGATGAAATGTGAATTGACAGTACATTCATTTAAAAATAGCTCCGTCCCTCTGTATGTTTCATGGGTAATATACGAGAAAGAAGAAAGAGTCCAGTAGAAAGTGTGTGTGTGTGTGTGTGTGTGTGTGTGTGTGTGTGTGTGTGTGTGTGTGTGTGTGTGTGTGTGTGTGTGTGTGTGTGTGTGTGTGTGTGTGTGTGTGTGTGTGTGTGAGTGTACTAAAAGAGTTTCTGTGTAGAAGTGCGGATCAGTAATGTCCTTTAATGCACAGAGCTGCTGACCAGGCTAATGCTAATGCCACGTTTCAGAGAATCTGAACGCTTCTGACACCATTAACCTCTCAGAAACCCCCCCGACGGCAGGCTGGTTATCTGTGTGTGCTCTGCAGGTGAAAACAGCCTTTGAAACCAGCAGCGTTTGGCAGGAACTGTGTTTTTTTATAGCTATGGGTTCCCTGACACAGGTTTAAGTCCTGCGTTACAACACACACAGAGCCATGATAGTGCAACGTAAATGTTTCATAAGAAAAGGTGTGAAAATGTTATTGTAGAACAACAGTAAGATCATATTCACAACTTCACTCACTCGTCACTCTTGCACTGTTTCTGTTTTTCTGGGGCAGACTCTGGTTATTTGTGCAGTTCTGCGGCCTTGCCTTTCCCCGAACCCCGGGCATCAATTTTTCATCGTGCCGCATTCTCCAGCTATCAATAATAAAATGCTATATTCTTATGAATATTCTAAAAATAAAGTGTGATTTTTCTGCCATGCAGCTGCAGGGATGAAAGTTTAATGTTTGTCTTGAATGAGGCTGTGACGGTGAGCTGCGGTTTCTTCCCGGACACAGACGGCAAAGTCCAACTTTCATTTTGTGCCTCGGCTTCTGGGGAGCCCTTTGGTCGGAGCAGACAAAAGCAAAGGAATTATCCGCTTCCCACTTCAGACGAGGAAAGATCTGCCGTTTGCATTACTAGAGATCGTGCCTATTGGAGCTTTTCATGTGTGGTGGAAAACCTGAATGAAAGATGCGTAGCATCTTTAACTCTTCTGACCTTTAACTCTTCCCTGACAATGCTTTATCGTCATTTATGAACCACCGCTTTTCCGTCATTTATGAACCACTGCTTTTCCGTCATTTACGAAACAATGCTTTTCCGTCATTTATGAACCAACGCTTTTCCGTCATTTACGAAACAATGCTTTTCCGTCATTTATGAACCACCGCTTTTCCGTCATTTACGAAACAATGCTTTTCCGTCATTTACGAAACAATGCTTTTCCGTCATTTATGAACCAACGCTTTTCCGTCATTTATGAAACAACACTTTTCCGTCATTTATGAAACAACGCTTTTCCGTCATTTATGAACCACCGCTTTTCCGTCATTTACGAAACAATGCTTTTCCGTCATTTACGAAACAATGCTTTTCCGTCATTTATGAAACAATGCTTTTCCGTCATTTACGAAACAATGCTTTTCCGTCATTTATGAACCAACGCTTTTCCGTCATTTATGAAACAACGCTTTTCCGTCATTTATGAACCACCGCTTTTCCGTCATTTACGAAACAACGCTTTTCCGTCATTTATGAACCAACGCTTTTCCGTCATTTGAACCACCGCTTTTCCGTCATTTACGAAACAATGCTTTTCCGTCATTTATGAAACAATGCTTTTCCGTCATTTATGAACCACCGCTTTTCCGTCATTTGAACCACCGCTTTTCCGTCATTTACGAAACAACGCTTTTCCGTCATTTATGAAACAATGCTTTTCCGTCATTTATGAAACAACGCTTTTCCGTCATTTGAACCACCGCTTTTCCGTCATTTACGAAACAACGCTTTTCCGTCATTTATGAAACAATGCTTTTCCGTCATTTATGAACCACCGCTTTTCCGTCATTTATGAAACAACGCTTTTCCGTCATTTATGAACCACCGCTTTTCCGTCATTTGAACCACCGCTTTTCCGTCATTTACGAAACAATGCTTTTCCGTCATTTATGAAACAATGCTTTTCCGTCATTTATGAAACAATGCTTTTCCGTCATTTACGAAACAATGCTTTTCCGTCATTTATGAACCAACGCTTTTCCGTCATTAATGAACCAACGCTTTTCTGTCATTTGAACCACCGCTTTTCCGTCATTTACGAAACAATGCTTTTCCGTCATTTATGAAACAACGCTTTTCCGTCATTTATGAACCAACGCTTTTCCGTCATTTACGAAACAATGCTTTTCCGTCATTTACGAAACAATGCTTTTCCGTCATTTATGAAACAACGCTTTTCCGTCATTTATGAACCACCGCTTTTCCGTCATTTATGAACCAACGCTTTTTCGTCATTTATGAAACAATGCTTTTCCGTCATTTATGAACCACCGCTTTTCCGTCATTTATGAACCAACGCTTTTCCGTCATTTATGAAACAACGCTTTTCCATCATTTATGAAACAATGCTTTTCCGTCATTTATGAAACAATGCTTTCCTGCCATTGAAGGAATTTTACACAATTTACGAACAATGTTTTTCCGTCATTTATGAACCACCGCTTTTCCATCATTTACGAAACAATGCTTTTCCATCATTTATGAAACAATGCTTTTCCGTCATTTATGAAACAATGCTTTTCCGTCATTTATGAACCACTGCTTTTCCGTCATTTATGAAACAATGCTTTTCCGTCATTTATGAAACAATGCTTTTCCGTAATTTATAAAACAATGCTTTTCCGTAATTTATAAAACAACGCTTTCCTGCTATTGATGGAATATTCCGTCATTTATTAAACGTTTTTCTTTTATTTATGAAACAACTCTTTCCTGCCATTGACAGAATTTTCCATCATTTATGAACAATGCTTTTCCATCATTTATGAAACAACGTTTTCCCGCCATTTACGGAATTTTCCATAATTTATGAAACAACGCTTTTGACTGAATTTTCTGTCAATTATAAAACAACACTTTCCCACCATTGATGAAATTTTCCGTCTTTTCACTGTTCTCACTTTCCACTTTCCGTGTTTTCACTGTTATACGGTACTGGGTGCTACTATGCACAAAATGTATCACATTTTGCCATCAAAATAAGGGAAATTTAAGCACTTAAAGAAATAATGCCATTAAATGCACAAAATCGTGTGCATATATAAGAATATAAAAAAGTACACAAAGATATTTATATATGTATGTGTGAATGAATCATTCTTTTGCGTCAGTTCTTTGTTTTCAGAAAAGAAATTGGCCAAACTCGTTCTGAATCGAATCACTTTGCAGTCATTTTTGAGTGTTACTTTGAGAAAACTCAGCTATTGCTGTGTGATGTGAATAAGAATTTAAGTGTCCTTCCGCATGTTCTAGATGGATGTCTTTGACCATTTCGCTGTTTTTCAGGTTTAAAAACATTGAAAACGTATGTGAGAGAGCTTTGTTATGCTCTGGTGTACTGTCGCTCTCATTAATCGTTTGGTCCGAAGGGTCTCAAGTCTTATAGAAGTGCGTAATATTTGCATTAATGCTAGACATACTCAAGAAAATTAACTCTCTCAGAGAATTTTTAACATGAGCATATATTGAAAGTGTTTTTGCCAAAAAATCTAATGCAGTCAGATGAAATCGTGCTTGAAATTGTCACCTCACTGTACTGTTAGTTGCTAGTAGCACTTGATTTCGCCTGTATCAGACATCAGTATCACTGTCTGAACACATCTACAGGACTCATTGTTTACAGAGAGTCGATGAGGTCTTTAGCACGGCTGAGATGGCGGGGCTGTTGCGTTCACTCGCTGACAGATGTGATCACACACTCCATCCCTTGACAGTTTTATGAGCACTTAGGCAAACGCCTGAAAATACTGTGAGAAACTGCAGTTAATGGGCCACTACTTTAAAAAGCTCTACATGAAGCATATGTGCTTGTTTTCAAAGCTGTTGCTAACTACACTTCATGTTTTCCAGACTCTGAAGATGTCTTTCAGTTAAAATCACAATTTATTATTCGTATTAGTATTATAACTAAATAAAAATGTTAAACAAAACAATAAATATTACTAGTAAATATTACAAGTAGTTAAGGGGAAAAAGCTCCAGGTTTGCTGAGCTTGTTTGTATGGCTGCACAGTTTGTCCGAAAATGCTTTGATTTGATTTGGACTATCGAAATAAAGTGGAACCATTTGGATATTACGATTAATCGTGCAGCTGTAGTGCCAGTGAAATTTCAAACAGACTTTTAATATCTCTTAAAACTAGATCTGATCAAGTGGTATTCACCAGATGTCGTATAGGTCATACAAGTTTGACTCGTGTTTTTGCTTAAAGGTAAAGACCCAACTCTATGCATGTTTTGATTCAAGATTCCCCTCTCTGTTAAATGTGTTTTATTGGACTGTCCTGGGTTTAATACAAGTTGAATGCTCTTTTATGAAGTTATTTCACTTAAGGACTTATTTAGTAAGATTATGGGCCCTATTTTAACGATCTGAAATGCAAGTATCAAACACGAAACGCAAGTAACTTTGTGTGCGGATCTCGGGCACTGTTGCTATTATACCGGCGGGATAAATGACTCTTGCGCCCGACGCAAATCTAAAATGGGTTGGTCTGAAGTAGCTTCATTACTCATAGGTGTGTTTTGGGCGTAATGTGAAATAAACCAATCAGAGCGTCATCTCACATTCCCTTTAAGAGCAGGTGTGCTTGTTCCATGGCGGATTGCTATTATAACGGCGGATTTGCCAGACGCGAGCCAGGAGCGGTTCACGGGCCGTAAAACACAGAGAAGTGACGCTGGGGATGGAGAAACACACCCAAATTAGCTTCGGTTAAACAGGCGTATAATAATTTGGGTAAATGTGTAAGCTAGATTTATGCCTATTTTTCACATCTTCATGGACACAATGATTTCCCTCGTGTGTTAATATTTTTCCTTGTAATTATGTATGGTTTGCAAATTTGGGAACTGCCGCGTCTGTGTGTAGATGAGAGAAGCAAAGTGAATGCGCGTTGTGCACACGCTACATTATGGCCAAGCATGCGCCCTTAAAATAGCATGGGTGCAAGATAGAGCCCTATGCCTGAAAAGGTTTTGGATTTTTTTTATCATATGTTAATTTAAAAAAATATATACAGGTCCTTCTCAATAAATTAGCATATTGTGATAAAGTTCATTATTTTCCATAATGTAATGATAACAATTAAACTTTCAAATATTTCAGGTCTTTTATTGTTTTAATACTGATGATTTTGGCATACATCTCATGAAAACCTCAATAAATTAGCATATTTCATCCGACCAATAAAAGAAAAGTGTTTTTAATACAAAAAAAAGTCAACCTTCAAATAATTATGTTCAGTTATGCACTCAATACTTGGTCGGGAATCCTTTTGCAGAAATGACTGCTTCAATGCGGCGTGGCATGGAGGCAATCAGCCTGTGGCACTGCTGAGGTGTTATGGAGGCCCAGGATGCTTCGATAGCGGCCTTAAGCTCATCCAGAGTGTTGGGTCTTGCGTCTCTCAACTTTCTCTTCACAATATCCCACAGATTCTCTATGGGGTTCAGGTCAGGAGAGTTGGCAGGCCAATTGACCCTTCGCAGGGAGCTTGATTGACAGGCGATCTAACCAATCATAATCCACCATCCGCCATATTGTCCGACAAAGCAGTCAGGAGAGATAGCAGATTAACATGGGAGAATTTGAACTTGAAAAACGGAATGTACTGATGCCTTTCCGCGGTTAAAACAACATTCCTTCTTATGTTCATTCATGTTTATTTGATGCTATAAATTAACTAGAAGGAAGAGATGATCGGTTCACGAGCAGCTTTAACTGATGCTCTACAGCGATCTGTCAAACACATTTAAGAGCCACAAAACGGTATGTATCGTTTAAATTTCTTTTAAAAAATGACCAAATTTGAAAGGTGAGACTTTGTTTAATATGTCTAATATCAAAAGTAACCGAAAAGTAACCTGGTCCGTCCTGTCTGTCAGCGTGTTGTCAGTCTCCTCTCTGCTCCGCGATGTATTTTTCACTGCGTGAGAACATGGTGTGGCGTGAGAGCAGCGTAGCTTGTCGGGCATAGCGACAGTAACTAAGGGGGGCGGGTCTTTGCGAAGGGTGAATTGAGCACAGTAATCCCATGGTCAGTAAACCATTTACCAGTGGTTTTGGCACTGTGAGCAGGTGCCAGGTCGTGCTGAAGAATGAAATCTTCATCTCCATAAAGCTTTTCAGCAGATGGAAGCATGAAGTGCTCCAAACATCTCCTGATAGCTAGCTGCATTGACCCTGCCCTTGATAAAACACAGTGGACCAACACCAGCAGCTGACATGGCACCCCAGACCATCACTGACTGTGGGTACTTGACACTGGACTTCAGGCATTTTGGCATTTCCTTCTCCCCAGTCTTCCTCCAGACTCTGGCACCTTGATTTCCGAATGACATGCAAAATTTGTCCAAAAGTCCAGTGCTGCTTCTCTGTAGCCCAGGTCAGGCGCTTCTGCCGCTGTTTCTGGTTCAAAAGTGGCTTGACCTGGGGAATGCGGCACCTGTAGCCCATTTCCTGCACACGCCTGTGCACGGTGGCTCTGGATGTTTCTACTCCAGACTCAGTCCACTGCTTCCACAGGTCCCCCAAGGTCTGGAATCGGTCCTTCTCCACAATCTTCCTCAGGGTCCGGTCACCTCTTCTCGTTGTGCAGTGTTTTTTGCCACACTTTTTCCTTCCCACAGACTTCCCACTGAGGTGCCTTGATACAGCACTCTGGGAACAGCCTATTCGTTCAGAAATTTCTTTCTGTGTCTTACCCTCTTGCTTGAGGGTGTCAATGATGGCCTTCTGGTCAGCAGTCTTACCCATGATTGCGGTTTTGAGATATGAACCAGGCTGGGAGTTTTTAAAAGCCTCAGGAATCTTTTGCAGGTGTTTAGAGTTAATTAGTTGATTCAGATGATTAGGTTAATAGCTCGTTTAGAGAACCTTTTCATGATATGCTAATTTATTGAGATAGGAATTTTGGGTTTTCATGAGCTGTATGCCAAAATCATCAGTATTAAAACAATAAAAGACCTGAAATATTTCAGTTGGTGTGCAATGAATCTAAAATATATGAAAGTTTAATTTTTATCATTACATTATGGAAAATAATGAACTTTATCACAATATGCTAATTTATTGAGAAGGACCTGTATAATATGACTTGTGTTTGTTTGCTTGGTTTTATTTTATGTATATGATATTAGTATTTTTGTAATTGAATTTTTTTGCCATGAAAATAGCCTTAGATGCTGACATGGCATTAAATAAAACCATCCATCCATCCATCCCTCCCTTCATCCATCCCTCCCTTCATCCATCCCTCCCTCCATCCATCCATCCATCCATCCATCCATCCATCGCGATTCTGATGCAGTGATGCTTTACCGGGGTGTGAAGTCGCAGCCCTGCTGCATGAAGGCGCCCAGAGAGAACCAGAGACTGTTGAAGATGCCGAACTCGTTGGGGGGCTGGTCGCTGGGCGGACCGTCGGAGCCGTCCTCGGGCTCCTCGGTGTGCCACTCGTACGGGCTGAAGCGGCTGACCAGGAAGAGCACCACGCTCACGCCGATGTAGGCGAACACGATGCACATCCAGATCTCGTAGGCCAGCGGGTCCAGGAAGGAGAAGACGCCGGGTTTGGACTTCTGCGGCTTCTTGATCATGATGGAGATGCCCAGACTCATGAAGGGCTTGGAGAAATCGATCACCTCCTCCCGGACCAGAGTGATTGTTAAAGGGGCCACAGCGATTTCCGCTTTCTGTGGGAGAAAGGAAAACGTTTGGATGTTTCCATTCAGATTATTTGTGACCCTGGACCACAAAACCAAGTAATAAGGGTAAAAAAAATTTAAATTGAGATTTATATATCATCTGAAAGCTGAGTAAATAAGCTTTCCATATGGTTTGTTAGGATAGGACAATATTTGGCCGAGATGCAATTAATACAAATCTAAAATCTGAGGGAGCAAAAAAATCTAAATATTGAGAAAATCTCCTTTAAAGTTGTCCAAATTAAGTCCTCAATGTTGCTGCATCCACTCACAGAAAGAAATTTTATATATTTACGGTAGGAAATGTGCTAAATATCTTCATGGAACATGATCCTTACTTAATATCCTAATGATTTTTGGCATGAAAGAAAAATCGATCATTTTGACCCATACAATGTATCGTTGGCACAGATATACCCGTGCCACCTGTGACTGGTTTTGTGATCCAGGGTCACATTTATTGAAAAATGACAGTGAGCTCATGTCTGACTACTTTTTGTTGTTGTTACTGGAGAAAAAAAAACTGATTTCAAAGTCTCATGTGAACATGGTTTTCTAGCATTGCTGTTTTTTTAAAATATATATTTAGATGATTTTTCAGTGTTTGTTGTGTATTTAAAAGAATAGTTCAGGCAAAAATTAACTATAACAAAAATTGCCTCTATGTCATTCTAAGGCCAACAGAAGATATTTTGAAGAATACAACTTTGGACCCCATTGACTTTAATGGTACGGACAAAAAAACCCAGAAAGTCATAAAGGTTTACAAGGCGAGTAAAACTATCCATTTAAACACACACACACACACGTGTATATATATATATATATATATATATATATATATATATATATATATATATATATATATATATATATATATATATATATATATATACATATATATAATACACACTAATATACACTACCTTCTTAGAGTTATATTTATTTAATCAAAAATACAGTACAAAACAGTAATATTGTGAAATATTACAATCCAAAAGAACTGTTTTCTATTATATTTAAAAATGTGATTTATTCCTGTTTACTCCTTAAGAAATCAATGTTATCAAAATGATCAACGTTGACCGTTTTTGCTGCTTAATATCATAAATTCTTCATGATTCTATGATGAATAGAAAGTTCAAAAGAAATGTAAATGTATAATAGCAAAAACAGGACGAGAGAGACTCTTTTTAACTGGGACAAAATGCTTTAAAACTGTAGAATATGACATTAATATCGTAGAGAAATGAAGGCAGCAATTTTCCCACTGACCCGAGACACCAACTGAGCTAAAATAAAACATATATCCGTCTGACCCGTTAACGTTTAAGGTCATCAGAGCCTCAGGAATCGTGAGGACCGGGTTATATCAGATAAAGGCAGAGAGAGAGATGGGGTGTTAAACGTGAAGTGCTTTAAGTGAGCCAATTTCACACGAAAAAACACGTTCAACAGTAGCGGTACCGTGGCATCAGCGTGTCCAAACAGTCTTTTTCACAGCGTTTTCCACCATCCTGCCTTTCCTAACGGGTCAAGATGTTAAAATGTCAAGACGCACTTCCCATTTACTGCAGTGAAGCATTCTGCAAGTTTAAAAGGCCAGGATTCAAGCAGTTGTAAATGGAGACGGTTTTATCAATGAATGGAGGCTCTTGGGCATCAGTACAGTAATATTTAATACCAGCGAAAGGTCACGGAGGAAGCAGGGAATGTTTCGGCCCTCCTGGTCCTGTAGGAATACAAGAAGTGGTTTCGCTGCTAGATTTAATTATAGGCCGCTAGCAATAGAGGGAACGAGAGGTCAGATCCGAAATCTGTGAAACGCGTCTGCGCCTCGAGACACGGGATAGAGAGTCTGACACTGAGCAGGGTTTTATTCAACAAAAAACAATCCCTTAAGGATCCCAAAGCTCATAATTAACATTTATTTTCTGCAGTTTCACAAGCTGGAACTGAGGACCTGATTTGGCTCATGTAATTTCATGTTAGTAATGTCTGAATTCGCATGTCCTGTAAAGCATAAGTCGGTTTTGTGTGTGTGTGTGTGTGTGTGTGTGTGTGTGTGTGTGTGTGTGTGTGTGTGTGTGTGTGTGTGTGTGTGTGTGTGTGTGTGTGTGACATCCTTACTCCCACTGAATGAGTAGAGAGAGAGAAAGTGTGTGTGTGTGTGTATATGCTTTTTCAGCTGCCTTGGTTCTGAAAATGCATTTCCCATTTATTTTCTCCAGCTGCGTTGCAAAAAATTCCTTAATGAGGAGTTTTAAGCCTTGAACCAAACTCGGCGTTTAGATTAATCAAAACATGTCGTGCAAAGCAAAAACATAAACAAAAGGATTAGAAAATTGTCAATATTGCAAGTCTGTGTGTACCAGATTTTCCATGAATATATTTACTACAGATGTGCTTTAAAAAAAAAGCTCTTTTGACATTACTTGTATATGTCGTTGAATGAATGTTAATGAAATTATATCAAGGAAAAAACAACAATTGTACTTTTTTTCTTTTTTTGCAAAAAACTAAAATGAGTTCTAATTATATACTGAACAAAACAACTGTTTTGTGTAACATTTTAATGTTAATAACACTACTAATAATATTACTATTTTTTTTAAACATATTTGTTTATTATATATAATAATATGGTATATTAAAATATAAATAAAATAATATAATGTGAAAAATCTTATTTCCTTTTATATTTTTTATATTAACATTAAAATATAAAATAATGTTAATATAAAAAGAATATAAAAGTAATAGTTTTTATAGAATATAAAAAAGTACTATTTTACAAATATATTTTTTAAATATTTTATATTGACGTTATTTAAATATATTGCATTAACATTACATAACTATAAAATATGTTAATAGAAAAATAAAGTAAAAAAAAAACGTATTAGTTAGTTAAATTTAATTTTAATAACACTACTAATAATATTACTATTTTTTTTAAAACATATTTGTTTATTATATATAATAATATGGTATATTAAAATATAAATAAAATAATATAATGTGAAAAATCTTATTTCCTTTTATATTTTTATATTAACATTAAAATATAAAATAATGTTAATATAAAAAGAAAATAAAAAGTAATAGTTTTTATAGAATATAATATTTTACAAATATATATTTTAAAATATTTTATATTGACGTTATTTAAATATATTGCATTAACATTACATAACATTATAAAATATGTTAATAGAATAATAAAGTAAAAAAAGTAAATTAAAAAATAGTGTAAATTCATTAACTGTACTGACTGATTTACTAGCTATGTTTCCATTCAAAGAACTGCAAAATCAGTGCAACTTGTGTGCAAAATTGGAATATCGCATCAAATAATAACATTACGAATAAAGCAATGTTTCTATCCCATGTGTTCAAGAGAACAAATCGTCACTTCCTGGGAAATTGCCGTAAAATTACTGTAATAAAAATGAAAGTTGCTGCTTTTTTCTTCCATCATAAATCATTCAGATGACCAACGTTTGAGATGCTGCGATGCGATTGGTCCGCTGGTTAGTCCAGTTATCCAATCATGTCCTCTGTTTAGGCACAGTCACATGAGTTTTGTTGTTGTTGTGCATCAATTGACTTATTTGGTAAATGTATTTCCAATATAGTTTATGCGCATGTCTTCTTATCAGATAAAACAATATATCCGCCTCAGTTGAGCTCAGAAGTTTTTTATGCAAATGTTTAGAGTTTATGCGCATCTTAAACTCCGTCCGTCCAGCATTTTATTTATGCGATATCCCAAAATGCACATAAAATAGTTGTATAGAAACATAGCTAGTGAGAGAACCAGCTCATAAGAGTCATTTGTGTGTGAATCGTTCTACACCGTTCGCTCTGTAAGTTTGTTTTTGTGAGCAGCCGGAGAAGAAAACACAATTATTTCAATTATGTATTCTTTCTCAGTGCCAGACTCTGTGTGTGATCATATTCATTGCTGACTGCAAGGACAATATCATTTCTATTGTTATGGCGCTGTAGATTATGCAGTTCACTTAATGTCTTTTATGAGGAAATTAATGAACTATTCCTCTCAATATTTGATGATGATGTAATCATAACAGTCTGGGTTTGTGGGTCATTTCTTATGTAAGTGTTAGGAGTAGTGTATAGTAATGAATCTGGCTGGCTGTGGAGTTTGCTGCGCATGCATATACCCTGATATCATTATGATGGTTTTTGTAGGACTTCTCCAGGAATTGTGCATTTAAAGTGATCATGACAAGGATTTTTCTATATGTTCCTTGAGGTTCACTTATGTTAATGAAGATTATATGTATATATGAAGTTTAAACTGGACGTGTCAAAGTGAACGCTCTTTCACTCTTCTATTTGTCCTGTTGTCAAGCGTGTATACGCATCTGAATACTGTATCAGTGTAGACAGCATCAGTCATTATAATGACTTCTGTTTGCTTTTGACGTGACGCTCACATCCAGTGAAGACAAATGTCAGCCATTAAAGTCTCCCTGTGGTGTAAATCCAGCTTTTAATGTTGTTTATGTGTCTATGTGGTGTTTTTAATGTGCTTTAAGACAAACCATGTGTAAGTTCATAAGTCGACAGCATTGCTGAGTGTTTCCTCCTTAAAACTGCAGTGAACCAAAGACAGTCTCAAAAACACGCTTTGAAATCGCTGGTGTTTCTGACGCCACAAACTACCTTGTAACCAATCAGATCAACGTGTGATCGTCAACCAGTGGATCTCTGAGCTGAGTGAGTGAGTGGAGGCGGGGCTCATTTGCATATTCATAGAACGCGTATACTAAATGAGGCAAGGGTGTCGAGTTACATTCATGCTATTTCCTTTTTTTTCAAGGAAAAACTTTTAAATATGTCATTTTGGTGATCAAAGATGAGTTTTAAGGGATACAATTATTGACTACAGGGGGAGTTTAATATCAAGACGAGCCGTTTTTGGAGCTTGATTAAAGGGTTAGTTCACCCAAAAATGAAGATTCTGTCAGTAATTACTCACCCTCATGTCGTTCCAAACCCGTAAGACTTTCGTTCATCTTTAGAACACAAATGAAGATCTTTTGGATGAAATCTGCAAGCCTTCTGTCCCTCCATTGACAGCTACGCAACCTCCACTTTCAAGCCCAAGAAAGTTAGTAAAGGCATCATTAAAGTAATACATGTGACTCCAGTGGTTTAACCTCAATTTTATGAAACAACACAAGAAAGTTTTTACCTTTCTGGGGCTTGAATTTGAGATTTCATCCAAAAGATCTTCATTTGTGTTCTAAAGATGAACAAATGACTTACAGGTTTGGAGCGACATGAGAGTGAGTAATTAACAACAGAATTTTCATTTTTGGGTGAACTAATCATAACTAAATGCTTTGTTTATAAAGAGGAGGATGCTTTAAGCTATGAAACTCGCAGGATGTTTTAAAGCGTAACTCTCGCCAAAATGCAACCTAGGCTCTTTTTGTGAATCTACCCGAGGCAAACTTTCGTTTAAAAGCATAATTAGGATGGAAACACCACTTTTAAGATTCACCGTATTTTCGTTTTCGGTCAGATTGCCTTGTGAATGGGAGTGAATGGGAGTGAATGGGGCACTTTTATGATAGCATCAAAAATCTCTATTTTTTAAACACTAATGCGGCTCGACACAACATGAAACTTTGCTCTCAGTATCACCAGAGGCTCTACACATGAACTCCAGCATTGACAAAAGTGTTTGTGTTCACAGAGTTTACTAAAAAGAAAGATTTTGAACAACTCACTGTCTCTGTGTCCGCCGACATTTTGACAGTCAGAAATAGTCGATCTCCGAATGCGAATGAACCGACTCTGAATTTTAGTATTGCTTCTTATATGAGGATCCTTTTTCAAATACAAGGTCAATATTGATTTTCACTAACGACAAAACAACAAATTATCCGTGAATTTATATTGAACTGAGCTTTAGGAGCTTTCCATCTTTACTCTCCTCCCTGTTACGTCACTTTCGGAGATCGACTATTTTTGACTGTCAAAATGTCGGCGGACACAGAGACAGTGAGTTGTTCAAAATCTTTCTTTTTAGTAAACTCTGTGAACACAAACACTGTTCTCAATGCTGGAGTTCATGTGTAGAGCCTCTGGTGATACTGAGAGCAAAGTTTCATGTTGTGTCGAGCCGCATTAGTGTTTTAAAAATAGAGATTTTGATGCGATCATAGTCGTGCCCCATTCACTCCCATTCACTCCCATTCACAAGGCATTTTGACCTAAAATGAAAATACGGTCAATCTTAAAAAGTGGCGTTTCCATCCTAATTATGCTTTTAAAGAAAGTTTCCCTCGAGTAGATTAACAAAAAGACCCTAGGTTGCATTTTGGCAAGAGTTACCCTTTAATGGTACAAAGACCTCTTATATATATCAAGGCAAATTTGATTTCTTACATCATGACCCTTTAAAATGTTACGGATAATGTACATTTAACCAGCCATTGTTGCAAAATAAACCTAGACAGGTGATAAGGATAATCCTGAAGGGTTTTGTTTTGCCATATCGACTGCACTGTGAAAAAATGATTAAAATTTAAAGGACTTTTTTTTTATAATTTTGTAAATTACAACAATTGTTTGATCTATCCAATTTTTTTCATTTTATTGTATTATTCCGGCAACCACAGATGCCAATTTTTCTGTAAAAACAACTTTTTTTTTACAGCATGGCCGTCCTTTATCCTGTCATTACTTGCTAAATAAATAAACAGTGGCGATTAGCTGGAATTATTTGAATATGTGTAAAATAAGGACAAAATGAAAGACATGAAACCAGCACTGGTGGTCAATAGCAATGGTGAAATATACCAGTGGCTCAGTGGTCATCACACACAAACGTTTAATAATTTAGTTTAACACTCTGTTCTCTCGTGAAAGGTTTATCCGTTATCGTTAAATCTATAAATCTTCCTGTGGAGATTTTGAATGCCACTGTGACGTTTGCGACCCTCTCGTGGAGCTCTTCAGAGAGTGTATCGGCGGATGAGAGTGTGTGTTGGGATGAGGGTGTTTAATGGGGCAGAAAGATGTGCATCTGTACTCTCCCTGAGCTCATTAACACTCCACGGCAGGAGCATTTGCCTTTCACTGTTGGAGTCGCAGCGAGATGTCAGAGACGGGACGCACCGGTGACTGATTTTATGTACTTACGCGCTGAATAATGGTGTTAATACTTCTGGCCTGCGTTTAAAAGAGAAAACGCCTTGAGTATAAACCAAACGCAGTGTAAACATTATAAACCAAACCAGTGTAAACTGTATAAACCAAACGCAGTGTAAACATTATAAACCAAACCAGTGTTAACAGTATAAACCAAACGCCTGACAACAATCTTAGACACCTTCAATTCTGGCGGAGGATTTACACACTGAAATTAGAGAATGTGCTGTTTGTTCATGGAAACCAATTTCTTTCTCTGCCTAATTTTCTTGTTTGTTCCGTGTTTTGTCTTATTGGTGGGAAATTAAAGATGCAAATTGACTTACGATTAAATTAAATTCAATAGTTGTCTGCAAACAATGTGAGCAAACATAGGCTAATCCAACTAATTGGCTTTTGTAAACATGCAATGCTTTACAATAAGGTCTCATCTGTGTTATTATGGTATTATTTATAGTATTTATTGACGTTTTATATTAGCTTCCATTTTCAGTTTTTGTATTTCCTTTTTTTTTAAATCAGTTTTAGTCATTTTAGTACTTATTAAACGTATTTATTTCAGTTAGTTGCCAATTTTCCTTAAATTTAAGTTTGAGTTTTTCCATCTAATATTTATATTTAATTATATTCCAGCTTTAATTTAATTACACAAAACGAAACTGTTAATAGCTTTAGTTTTAGTAAACAATAACAACAGCAAATATATTAGAGAGATCATGTGACACTGGATTAATGATGCTGAAAATTCAGCTTTGATCGCAGGAATAAATTACAGTTTAACTATATATTCACCTAGAAAACAAGTTATTTTCAATTGCAATAATATTTTCACAATATTCGTTTTTTACCGTATTTTTAATCCAATAAATGCAGCCTTGGTGAGCAGAAGAGACTTCAAAGACTTTTCAGCATTAGTTTAAATATGCATGTATCTTAAACACACACACACACACACTCTTCTCACCCCGTACACCAGCTCCCCAACCATGCCGTTCCAGATCTTCGTCTCTGGATCCCTGGCTCCGTACTTCCCATCCGGAACAATGGAGATCTTGTACTTGATTCCAATGTGCTTGGCGATCTCGGACGCCAGATCCACGCAGTATCCTTCAAACTGTTCGTTCCCTTCATACATCTCCCAGTTCTTCTTATACATCACGTACGGTCCTTCCTAAACACACACGACACACACACACACACACACGCACGCGCACAGAGAGAGGTGGGTAGGGATGGTCAAGCTGACCTCAGAATTAAACTGTATTATTGATTACACTTTTAAAAATGAAGGTTCTTTGGAACATTGGAACTTTGGAACACCAACTTCATATTACACTTTTAAAAATGAAGGTTCTTTGGAACTTTGGAACACCAACTTCTTACACTTTTAAAAATGAAGGTTCTTTGGAACCTTGGAACTTTGGAACACCAACTTCTTATTGAGAACCATTTTTGGTTTATAGGGTTCTTGAGAGATTAAAAAGTCTTTGTTTCATTATAGTTTCTTCACATCAGTGTTCTGGTTTTTAGATTCTTAACTAGTATAGATGGTTATCTAAAATGTTATATAATAAAAATCCATTTATTATTCAATTTAGTAACTTCATTAATACTCACTCATAAACATCACATGAGTTTGTTGGGATATACATTATACATACATGAATGAGTGTTCCCTAAATGCAGTGTACTTACTAGTACTCTTGTGTAGGACACTCATTAGGGGCCATGAATGACCAACAAGATTACCACTAGAAATCAAAACATTTATTTGAACGATTTCAACACATTTATACAACTGTCTGTGAGAATTATGAGGACATAATGCAAAACACTGATTTCATTAAAACCATTAGAGTGCAGTCACTATAATCAACTGGTCAATGATGATCAAATGATATAATTAGAGCAAATTACATTAAACAAGTTCTTATTAAAAATAAAATAAAGAGAACATCTCTATCATTCAAAACATTAAAGCACCGTTTAGACACACAAACAACACTGTAAATGTCAAAGTACATTCATTTGACAGTCAAATATTTTACAGTGATTATACATAGTTTTACATGTTCTTTCAGTTGCCACATTTTCTTTCACTTTGATATGGAAACTCATTCCTCTGGATATGAAGGCACATGAGAGCAGGATGTAAACATGATGTTTTAAGAATAAGTTAAGAAAGTAAGTTTAAGACAAGTTTTTTTAGTTTATGGATCACATGTGTGGTGTACTGATACTGTCGGAAAGAATTTCTTCTTGTCCCTTATTGTGTATAAACAGACGAAAAGTGTGTTTCGAATGAGTATACTTGAACTAGTATACTTTAAACAAATTATTAATTTATATATTTACTTAATATACTGAACAAAATTGAGTTATATATATATTATTTTTTTTTTATTTATTTTTACTAGTGCATATAGAAATAAATATTTTTTTACTGAACAAGAAGTGTTAAGTTTAAACATTAAATAAATATACTTGTAATTTATTTTTTAATTAATTATTAATGTAAATATTTACTAGTAAATTAATAATGTATTTAAAACAAAAAAATAAGTATATTTACTGTTGACAAAAAGTGTATTTGTAAGTAAATATACTTGTGATTTATTTTTAAATAAATGCATATATTTACTAGAAAATATATAAATGAATAATTAAAAAAAAAAAAAAAATACAAGTATATTTACTGAACTAAAAGTGTTTGGAGTAAACATACTTGTGATTTTTAGTTTTAAATAAATTATTTATTTTTATATTTACCAATAATTATATAAATAATGTATTACCGCACAAAAAGTTTAAAATAAATATACTTGTCTTTTTTTTTTTTTTTTTTTTTTTTACATATTTAGTCAGTATATAAATATATGATGGAAGAATAGAAGAAACGTGGAAAGCACTGCAAATTAAAACTTTTTTAAATTAAAAGTTAAAATTAAAATTAAATTAAAACTGCAAATTTTTTCCCACATTAATTTCACACATGTCTAGTAAAATTATGTGTTTTTGTTTTATTAATACAGTATATACTTTTTTCTTGATATACCCCGAAAGAATGGAAGTGAAATGTGACAACATGCCACATAGGTGGGGTACATTGTAACATGACCATATGGCAGCTTAAAATGCTATATGATCTAATCAAACAAACATACAAGACAAACTAAAATATTTCCTCAATAAAATACAATTAACTTTTTCATATAAAATAATGCCATTTTTTAATAATTAAATATAAACTCATTTTTGAGTTTTGACTACGAACACAGGAAAACACAGCTATACAACATAGTTCACTTTATTCACCTTTTTAGAATTAGTATAGAATATAATAGCATATTTCTAATAGCGGCACATTGTAACGCAGTGTGACAACATGCCCCTCCTGCACAACTGGGATTTAAACCCGGCTAGTGTCTTCTGCCAGTTAGAGAAGCATTAAAGAACTATCTCAACTGTTAAATAACATATTGGAGATTAAAATCATATCAGATTTGTCTCATTTTAAATAAACACAAAAAAAGAGATGAAAATTTAGCTTAAGTAATAAATTTACTTTTGCTATGGTTTAATAAATGTCTATTGATATCTTCCAAAAAAAAAAAATAATAATTTTGGCGCAATTTTTTCTCTATATAGTGTTGATATGGCAACTAGTAAATATACCAAGTTTCGTCATGCTAGCATGTGTGGAGGTATTTAAAACAAGTGTGTTACAACCAACTAGCCCCGTGTTACGTTGTGCCCCGCGCTCCCCTAGTGCTTTACAGCCACTTTTGTATTATGCATATAGATGCTAAACATTTCATGTTCCACAGAAGAAAGAAAGTCACATGGTTTGGAACGGCATGACGGCGAGTAAAAGACGATTGCATTTTCATTTTAAAAATGAACGATTCCTTTAAGGTGGAATATTCCTCTAATGGGTCGATTGAACTCTGAACGGGGAAATGAACTGAATTATGACTGAATAATTCCACTGAAACAGTCTCTAACGGCGGTCCGCTTCTCTTCCAGGTGAAAAGGACATTAATGTGAGAAAAGAGAATGAATGAATGTGTGTGTGTGTGTGTGTGTGTGTGTGTGTGTGTGTGTGTGACTGGAACGGCTTATTCTCGTGATCTCACAGGCTTCAGTGTAGATAAATATGTTCCTGTCTGCAGGCGTGGAGTTAATGAACATTACATTGAAGAAACACGCCTCACATCTCCTCGGCCTGGAGTTACACTAATTACAGCTATCAGTTACTCAGCAATCTCTCTCTCTCTCTCTCTCTCTCTCTCTGTGTGTGTGTGCGCCTGAAGCCCACGTCCCACCCATCAAACCATACACACACACACACACGCTGCCTATCTATCACAAACACATCTGGATGTGTTGCTTATGCATGGAGATATGCTTCTCTGCATCTGTCACACTCACGCTCGATCGACTCGAGGACTCTCATCGGATTAATTAACGCGTCTATTTGTGGTAAAAATCGCCTCGTTTGTTTGTGCTCGCATTGTGTAATTACACAGTCCTCGTTTGAAATGCCATTCGCAACCAATTCTGCTAATATAACGCAACGGATATGTTTAATGAGGAACAAAATGTTTTATTTATTCAGAGTTAACGTGGCTGTGTAAAGTGTGCGTTTCATATCAGATTGGCTCGGTGTGAGTTTGCAGTGCATTGTGGGAGATCTGAAACGCCAGTGGCGAACACTGTTAAGAAAAAGGAGAAATGTGGAGGCTGAAGGTCAAGCTCATCTCCATGTGTCCCAATTGTGATTTATTATTTTTCAAATGTATCATTATTTGCTGTTATTGCCATAACCTTTTTTTTTTTATTAAGGTTAAGATGTTAGAAAGTCTGCATTAAAACAACAGTAAACTAACACACAGATTCCCTTATTACCCCTTCGACCTTAAATATTTATGTATATTAAATATATTTTATATTTATATAAGTCCCCATGAGATTTGAAGTTCATATTCTAATATTGTGCATGTAATTACCATAATTTTGAAATGACAAAACGTGACTTTCTACACGTCTACCGCACCATTATCAAGTACAAGTAGGTTATATAAGCTTATAAATCATAATTACAAGCTCTACTACGACGACGTGAGCGCTTTTTACAGGCCGAAACCTCGTAATTACGGTAATTACAATATGTGTGCGCACAAAACCAATAAAATATTTAATCTTTTTAGGTGTTTTTGTTTATTATTTTTTTAATTATTCTAATTTTACATTTTTACAATTTAACTTAGGAAGTAATACATTGTTGTGAGTAAAAAGTGTTAGAATGTGTTAGAATAAATATACTTTTTATTCAGTAAATGTACATTTTTCTCAAATAAATCTTGTTTTACTGAATGAAAATTACTTAAATATTTTTTTTTAAATACAAGAAAAAAGTGCCTATTTATATATTTTTATTAGTAAATATGACCAATAAACTACAAGTATATTTACAGAACGAAAAGTTTTTAGAGTAAATATATACACAAAAAAATACTTAAATATATATTTACTAGTAAATATAAAAACATAGTACAAGTGAAAGAATAGACGGCAAGTGTGCAGCACTGCAAATGATAAAAATATGAAAGTAAACTATTATTTTGAAACTATAACACCTTTTTATAGTTAAACTACCATTTTAGTTCAGAACTGATTTTTTCATCAACTTATGAACCCAGTTTGTGAAACCCTGGCCTATAAAACTGATTATTTCGCTATTGGTTAATATTAACCAATAAATCTAAATAACATCAGCTGAAAAGTACCATTGTTTCAGAAGTTGTAAAAGTTTTGATTTACATTTTGATGAAGGGATATTACAGTAAATAAGTGAATTTTGATTTCATGTTTACATTTTCAGCTTCAGTTTAATATCTGTTAAACATTAGTTAAAAATCAAGCCGTTTTATCTCAGCTGTTTAGTTTTCTGCAATTAAGTCTGATAATCCATACACGCGCACACACACACGCACTCTCTCTCACACACACACATGCTCACATATAGGCATGCATGCACACACACACACACACACACACACACACACACACACACACACACACACACACACGCTCCCGCACACTTAAGCCACTATATGTGTAACCAAGGATGGCATCCACACCAGGAGAGAGAGAGAGAGAGAGAGAGAGAGAGAGAGAGAGAGAGAGAGAGAGAGAGAGAGAGAGAGAGAGAGAGAGAGAGAGAGAGAGAGAGAGAGAGAGAGAGAAAGAGAAAGAGAAAGAGAAAGAGAAAGAGAGAGAGAGAGAGAGAGAGAGAGATCAGGCCTTTATATTCTTTGTAAAATAGCTGTGACTTGGCGTAAAAAACTATTTTGTGATTCTGTCACTGTGACTCTGTACACTCGCTGCTTCCCGAAGGCTGTATTTGGAAATGAGATTCAATAAGGTGTCACAAACGTTAAACTAATGTGCTTGAGAAGTTTTGGAGGGAACTCCGAATCCAACAGGATTCAGGCATTAAAGTGAACATTACAACATTTACATTATACGGTTCGAGTGATCCCATACAGTTTTTGTCTCCCGTGTGGCACAGATCGGATGTGACCCACGAACGTGTTAGCAGGGAAAAAAGCTCATGGATTCGGATATTCTCAGATCGTTTTCAGGCTTCATTCATATGTGGAAACCTGAAATGAATCGGATGCGTGCATGTGTGTCTGCCATGCCAGCGGAGACATCGGATATTACCTCAACCGCGATCACATGACTCTTTTCAGAGGCTCAACCCAATGCTTTTCTGACCTTTAAAGATGGCGCTGAATTTCACTTCGTCTTCGTCCATTGCAAATCACACTGTTTTTACTTCCTTTCCAGCCTAAGCTTTTCCAGGTCAGTGCATCTACCTTTAGTTACGTCAAGTGTATCGGATATAGTCACTTGGGCATCGAGATCTGCAGTGTAAATGCGGCCTAAAATTCAGTGTCAATTCAGTTTTGAATGATGTATGATCCTGATTAATATACAAACATGCTTGCAATTCAAAGTTTCTGGGCAATTTTGTTAGGGGATCATATCACTGTCACGTGAATTTCAGCTAAGAGACTGTTTGCTCCAGGGTTATTATCATTAACTATAACTAAAACCATTAAAAAAAAAAAATTGTTGAAAAAATAATTTAGAAGTAAAATAAAATATATCAAACTTAAACTTATTTTATTTCGCTAGTTGCCTATAGGTATCATTTCTCATTTTCTTTTATTTTAACCTAAAATGAAATAAAATAAAAATAACAATTATAAGCACTGTATAGGCATATACAAAAAGAAAACTTCTTTGAAAAACACAACAAAAATATTAAAATGAACTAGAATGAAAACGGAAAATAAATGAATTAAAATATTACACTATAACATGAACTATAATAGAATATCAGTGATACTAAAATAACCACAGTGTGATGAAGAGAAAGAAGAGTCTCCATAAACACGGAAAACACTCCTCAGGGAACCAGACCTCCATGAAACATGATGTTTCTCAGGACATTTAAAGGCAACATAAAATCCATAAAGTGCCACAATGCTCCATCATTTTAGAGTGAATAATAATATTTTATGTTTTAGGGTTTGATTGAATCGTTTGCTATGATATTATTGGTTAATATAATTTTTTTCCACCCATGCGACTATGGTTATGTCAGCAGAAAAGTTATTAAATTTTGATGAAAGATTTAGAAATGTTTTTTCTTTAGAATAACGTGCACTAAATTGTGACAGTATTTATTTTGAAAAAAATTATTTTTTAGTTTTAGTCATTTAGTTCATAAAAATCATTTAGTTTTTAAAATGTATTTAACTGCTGTAATATTAAATATTTCTGAGTAAAGCTGAATATCATTTTGGGAAATAATGAATGGTAGGGCTTGATTTTATTGGATCATTGCTATTAGGGATGCATGATATATCGCCCATCCTATCGGTATCGGCAGATATTTCATACAAAATATATTTTTTAATGTTATCGTTATCGGCAAATTAAGTAAATTAGGGTGATATATTGCAGCCGATGAATATTAAATAATGTATTATTTCCTTCATCTGAGACACTTATGCACACTGTTCAACATGATGATTTTGAATTGTTTGAAATATGATTAAAATCACTTCAAGAAAGAAAATACAGTAAAAAGCAACACATGCAGCGCACGTCTCTCATATCGGCTACATAAAATTATAATGAGAGCATTATAATTGTGTGTTTGGGACATGACTTTTAATGGGGAGACTTTTGTTTTAGTAATCAGGCTCTCAAAAACTATATAACAATTTACATTTTGATTTATAGTCCAATATATCGGTTATCGGCTTTCAAATATAAAGAATTATCGGTTATCGGTCTCAGACAAAATGTTAATATCGGTGCATCTCTAATTGCTATTATTGGTTTGTATCAATGACCTTTTTTAGCAAGAAAGTGGTTGCATAGGTGGAGAAAAATATTACATTTAAAGATTATAAAAACAGATGTTTTTATAGTATAGAATATAGTATCATGCACAATGAGAGCAGGGACATTTGTTAAGAAAGAAACTTGGGTCAGTTTCGATTTCATGATGCATTTAAATGTCAACTGTGTAATTCATAAAGCAAGGGCAAGCAGTCACAAAAAGACAAAACGAAATACCCACAAAGCTGCTTTTTACACCCTTAGCCTTGCACCTCGGGTACGTGGGGTGAATGTTAGTGAATGTGTAACGCTGCAGTCCCAGCTGAAGGAGTGTGTGAAAACAGCTGAATCATGCACTATCTCTGATGTCTCACGGCTGTCTCGTCCTCTTCTCTCTGCTCAGTGTCTGAACAGCGGATTCTTTAGCAGTGACGGAAACGATGATGATCCTGCAGAGGTAAAATTCTCCATCGCCTTAAAAAGCGCACGGCAGAAAAGAAAAGAGAGAAAAGGAGAAAGAGAGAGAGAGAGAGAGAGAGGAGGAGCCTGCTAAGGTATAATTTTCTAGCGCTCTTATTCCCTATTTAAACCCTTACAGAATTCACCACAGTAACCATAGAGTCCGCCAAAATTATTTTACAGCACTTAAAATTCCACTCAAAATACTGAATATACAAACTTTTAGAAAAATAGACATAAAAAAAACAATAATGACATTAAAATATTAAAGCTTAACACTAAAAAAAAAAGGGGGAAATGACATACACTGTTTGTGGATTGGATTTGCTCTGTTTATTAATATTTGTATTTCTTGTGTTCTACCTTTTAATTCTAATGTTGATATTTTCAAAATGAACGATTTTTTTAAAAAGACTAAAAACAATGACGTAAAAGATTGACAATTAAAGCTTAGCATAAAAAAGAAGCAAGAAAAAGTATGCAATTTCTTATCTTAATATGTTCTATTTTCTTTCAATTCTAATGTTGAGATTTTCACTAAAAACAGTGACTGAAAAGTAGGGTTGCGAATCAAAAACCGATTGGAACTGGAATTGGATACTTGTTATAAAATTAAAATTTCGATTCCACTTATCGATTTTTGTCTGTGCGCATTTTAATGTGGTTTTAAACCATTCAAAGCCAAAGGAGACACGAAAGAAAACTCAATTCAGTACATGAATACTGAATTGACTCTTCTTGTGCTTGAATGGAGAAGTGCACTCAAAACGATGTCAAAATATCCTCGTAAACACAGTCAGTTGTGTCTGAAGTTAACAGTATATTGGATCCGTGCAGCTCTTAAAGTGACAGCAGCCTAATAAACCTGCTGCCGTCTGTGTCATTACTGTTAATCAAAGAACAAAAGAAACAGAAAATCACTCACTGGTCTTGACTAATGTAACTTTTTTAATAAGCATTAATCTATATTGTATTTATTTGTGCTATTGTTAATTTGCTTATTTGTTCTTATTGTATTGCTGACTGATTACTTGTCTTAATTAATATTAGTTAGTCTAGTTTATTAGTTAGTGTTCTTTAGCCTGCTGATTTGTGTTCATAGTACTCAGCTGCAACAGAATGTTTTGCAAAAAGCCAGAATAAATATGTTTGGTATCTAAATCTTTTTTTTTTTTTGCATATTTTAATCGAAAAATCGATAAGCAGAAGTGGAATCAGAATTGCTACATTTCAAACGATATCCAATCCTACTGAAAAGATTTGTTCAGATGCCTCTTTTCTAAAATATGAACTGCTAATTTCAATTGCTAAAAGGCTCTGAATTTTTAGGGCTTTAATACTGGTGTCTTTCTAATCGATTTTTAGCTTTGAGCTTCAAACTGTAGGAGATTCTCTATTGGAGAATCAGAGGTCAGATAGCAACTCAACTTTTTTGTTAACTCCTCCTGACTTTGAAGCAACTTTTAGCTAGTTTGAAAAATCTGAGCCTGTACGTGGGAGGCTCTCATGGTCTTGGCAGTGACCAGTGAGCTTCTTCTGTGCGTGATATGGCATTCCTGTAGCTTAAAACAGTAGAGTCAAGGTCATGGGCTCCATTGCCAGAGAATGCATGAATGCAATGCAAGTTCCTTTTGGGTTAAAAGCGTCTACCAAATGCATTAATGTAAATGTAAATGTTCTCAGGCTTAAGAATTGACATCGAATGCAAAATCACAATATGAATATTCATCTATACATTCATTCTGTTATAATTGCTTGCATGGTGCTCCTGTTCGTGTTTCAGCAATCCGTGACAGAATAGGATGGAAATGTCACAAGCAGTCTTTCAGTCTGTCATCTCATCCATTATTTATCGCTGAATGTGACAGACTTTCGACGTTTCAGCAAAAACAGTCAGTAGGTGTGACACCGCTGACCAAAATCAAGATGTTTTTAGTCAGCTAGTGGGATGTTTCCTTAATAACTATGGCTGATTTGTTGGAATCTATGGTTACTGTGGCGCATTTTTAAGGGAAATTAAAACATCAACCTAATACTCATTTGTAAACTTCTATCTTCAGTGTAACCCCCTTGTTCCCTTATCTATGGCATAACTGATGAGTTTAACATGATAAATGAACTATTGCACCATCAGCTCTCTCTCTTTCTCTCTTTCACTGGCTCGCTTTCTTTCCTTGTTTTTCTCACCAATACAGTCAGCAAGCAAGTTTTATTCAAGTATGTCTAACTGATGGAATATGTCCTGCTCCCTCTAGATGGCGCTATGTGTGTAAGACTGCAGATGTTGGTGGTTGTGAGTACATTACCATTATAGTCGTGACGATAACCGTCCTGTTCTCCATAGCGGAGTCGTTGCCCATCGATAGCTCATTCTGGACTAAGACCAATTTATCCAGGTCGTTCCAGTAACCGATCTGCAGATGATAGATGAGAGGGTAATCAATCTAGTGTGTGTGTGGGCTTCTGGGTGAATTTACAGTGTGTATCTGTATAAATGTTGCTTGTGTGTGTCTAAATGCATGAAAGTGTGTTGTGTGTCTGACCTTGCGGGGGCCGTTACTCTTTAGCTCAAAGACGTCCATGGTGTAGTTGACTCTGCGTCCATAATGATCAAATTGGATATTCCCAGTGAGACCATGGATTCTCACCTTTACATACACAAACACACACACACACACAAAGAAGTATTAGAAAGACAGTTACACACATCACTTTTGGGAAGCATAGAACAAAAAGTATAATTTATAGCTATTTATTTTGCTGAGTGGATAAAACCTTTAAGACGAGTTAAAAGTAGTGTCAGAGTGATTAAACCACTTTGATAGCTAATTTATGCAACAGTTTTTGCATCTTGCAGTTTTAAAGCCCCAATGAAGTTCCGCCAAGTCCTCTCTGTCATACAGAGTCCCGCCCACTCTCACCTTTCAAAGAAAGCCCCGCCCACTCTCACCTTTCAAAGAAAGCCCCGTCCACTCCCACCTGCGTATAGTCCCGCCCACTCTTACCTCACTTTCACCTGTCATAGACAGCACCCGTCCAGTCTTACCTGTCAGACAGCATCTTGCCCAGCCTCACCCGTTATGTTGAGTCCTTCCCACTCCCACCTGTTGTACAGACTCCTGTCCACACTGACATCTCAGACAGCATCCTGCAGTCTTACCTGTCTTAGAGCCGACCCACTCCCACCTGTCCCACCCACACTCACCTTTCAGACAGTGTCCTGCCCAGTCTCACCTGTAGAGTCATGCCCACTGTTACCTGTTACAATAGTTTGTTGTATATAGTATGAGTGTGTGTAGTATGAGTGTAATCTGGATGTACCACATTCATATGCCACATTTCAGAATCTCACCGGATGAAGGTCATCAGGTACTTATGCCAACTCGCTTATAAGTACTGTAAATTCGGACATAATACTTTTGTCACATGATTTTTGTCTGCTATATAGTAAGGAAGTATGCGATTTCGGGTGCAGCCATTGTCACCATTGATACAGAGTCCTGCCCACTCCCACCTGTCGTACAGATTCCCTCCCACTCCCACCTGTCCAACGGATTCCCTCACACTCCCACCTGTCGTACAGAGTCCTGCCCACTCCCACCTGTCGTACAGAGTCCCGCCCACTCCCACCTGTCGTACAGATTCCCACCCACTCCCACCTGTCGTACAGATTCCCACCCACTCCCACCTGTCGTACAGATTCCCGCCCAGTCCCACCTGTCATACAGATTCCCGCCCAGTCCCACCTGTCGTACAGATTCCCTCCCACTCCCACCTGTCGTACAGATTCCCTCCCACTCCCTCCTGTCATACAGATTCCCGCCCAGTCCCACCTGTCATACAGATTCCCTCCCACTCCCACCTGTCATACAGATTCCCGCCCACTCTCACCTGTCATACAGATGCCCGCCCACTCCCACCTGTCATACAGATTCCCTCCCACTCCCACCTGTCATACAGAGTCCCTCCCACTCCCACCTGTCGTACAGATTTCCTCCCACTCCCACCTGTCATACAGATTCCCGCCCACTCCCACCTGTCATACAGAGTCCCTCCCACTCCCACCTGTCGTACAGATTCCCTCCCACTCCCACCTGTCGTACAGAGTCCCGCCCACTCCCACCTGTCGTACAGATTCCCTCCCATTCCCACCTGTCGTTCAGATTCCCTCTCACTCCCACCTGTCCAACGGATTCCCTCACACTCCCACCTGTTGTACAGAGTCCCGCCCACTCCCACCTGTCCAACAGAGTCCCGCCCACTCCCACCTGTCGTACAGATTCCCTCCCATTCCCACCTGTCGAACAGAGTCCCGCCCACTCCCACCTGTCCAACAGAGTCCCGCCCACTCCCACCTGTCCAACAGAGTCCCGCCCACTCCCACCTGTCCAACAGAGTCCCGCCCACTCCCACCTGTCGTACAGAGTCCTGCCCACTCCCACCTGTCGAACAGAGTCCCGCCCACTCCCACCTGTCGTACAGATTCCCTCCCATTCCCACCTGTCGTTCAGATTCCCTCTCACTCCCACCTGTCCAACGGATTCCCTCACACTCCCACCTGTCCAACAGAGTCCCGCCCACTCCCACCTGTCCAACAGAGTCCCGCCCACTCCCACCTGTCCAACAGAGTCCCGCCCACTCCCACCTGTCGTACAGAGTCCTGCCCACTCCCACCTGTCGTACAGAGTCCTGCCCACTCTCACCTGTCGTACAGATTCCCGCCCACTCTCACCTGGCTCACAGCATCCCATCAGCTCTCATCTGTCTTCCACAATCCCACCCGCTCTCACCTGTTTCAGAGTTCGTTCCATGTCGATGCCCTGATTCCAAGGAGCAGCTGGGTTGGCCAGGCAGTCTCCAGCATTGCCTCTGCGAGAGATGTCGATCTTCTGTCTGCGCAGATTTCGAAACGCCTCCGCCATCACTAGCACACCATCATACGTCAATGATGATGTGTACTAAAAGGGTAAAAGGAATATTTTATGTAAATTCACACTACATTACCCATGCGTCCTGTTTACAGTCACATATCAAATGTAATGCTGAGCTGTCGTAGTGCCTAAAGTAGATGTAAATGCAACAGAGAGGGCATTCTAGGTGAGCACATTGATTATTGCCTCCGCCTGCTTGCTTGTAAGGCTGTGTGCGTAATGCAATGTGACAAAACTGCAATGTAGCGATGCCGCTACTTGTTACTGGAAAAGCTATTTAGCTGGAAAGCAGTACAGATGTTGCAACAGTGCAGTAAAGATTCATAGAGATTGCTGGGGAAAGCAGTGCAGGGATCTCTTCATTTTTCTCTTCCTCACCAACCTCACCAATAATAAAAATGGATTTTCATCCCTTATTTCCATAAACAAATACGAAAGCATGGCTATTTGCATGAGTAAATCCGGCCCAATAAGACAGAACGAGCCTCAGCGGCTGCGTCTGCACTGACACAAGACATTATGAATGAACTTGATCAGCGGAAATGAAGATTTATGGTTGTAGCAGAGGCATAATAACATCCAATTAACATTGAGGGAAAGACAGAAACAAACAATAATCATTAAAGGGGGAGTCAGACTGTGAGATGCAGAAAATCAAGAGCGCTCAAGAGATGGAGGTGGTCAAGGATCTTGCCTGTATAGTGTGCTCTAATAAACCTGTAAAGATTGGTTTGATGTTCTCTGATAATTTATAGCAGGGACTGCAGGATGGAAGTGCTAATCAATGGGAGTTGAGAAGGATCTCCATGTTCTCAACAGAGGGGAAAAGCTACTTTTTTTGAGCTGATGCAGCACAAAATCATCTTATTGAGTAGATTTGTACTGTTTTCCAGTTAGGGAGAACTGTAATAATTTTGTGTGGTACCGCATAATCTTGATGGTGCAAGCATTTCACTCACATTTGGTCCTCACATTTTAGTATATAGTATGTGTAGATATATTTCATTGTGGCCCATTTTTTTCAATGTTTTTTTTTTTTTTTTAAATGTTACATTTTTCAATTAAGGAAAAAAAGCAAATGTCACTTCCTCCCAAGGCTGTGAATTTGTCTCTTGGATAATTAAAATGTTATCCCAGTCACCCTAGTGAAAAGAAAACACTAATACCAAAATGTATTTAAAATACGTTAATTTCATACTAAAAGTATACAAATCCATTAACATATTTACTGACATATCGCTTGAGACTTGGGCTACTGATATAAATATTGTAATTAAACTTTATTTTGGAGTACTTCTTCACTGCACAATGCAAATTTCATAATACTAAGCCTAAATGTGTTTTAATACCACTATTAGTAAGGATAGTATGATCTCTGTATAATATCAGTCTTAAAATGCAAGATATTTAAAGTATACTTGCAATAGTTATGTTTTAGCACAATCAGATATATTTAAGTATATCTTTAGTTGGACCTCAGCACTATTTCCGGAAACTTACGTGCATTAAGTACAAAATTAATTGTTCCAATTTAGCAGACTTAAAGTATACCAAAAGTACAATTGCAAGGTTTTCATATATTAAGCACATAAATATGTAAATGTATTTGTAGTATACTTTTAGTATCATTTCAAATACATTTTGGTATATTTATTTTTCACTAGGGCATCAAAACAATGTAAACATTGACTTCATTTCACAAATTTCCCAACAGACGGGTTAAAATGCGGCTCCGGCTGCAGTCCGTCATGGCGTAATTGACTCTAATATCACTGGGCAGCTTTTCATTGGCTAAAGCTTGACGGAGAACGTGTCCTGTCACAGTCTGATTGGCTAAACATCTGTGACTGGAATTCTGCCACATGTGTCTGACAGTATTACAGCATCAGATTTGCATCCTGCTGTTTGCTGCGCAAAGAATGACGAAAAGGAATTATTCATTAGTGTTTATAGCTCAAATCTTTGAGCTGTTACCTAAGTCTTTAAAAGCATGTGCACGTAATGACGCTCTCAATTGGTATTGTTTGTTATTCTGGTTTATTGGTGCTTGCACTTGGGTTTAATTATGTTGTGCATGTATTTGCGTTTACCCTGGGTGGGCTCTCAGATCCTGGATACTCCCTCTGGTCTAGTTTATTCCAGCGTTGCATTAGTTTGATCACCATTGGTTTACTGAAATCCACCAACTGGAAACCGGTTACATTTGCCCCGCCGTGCATAAACCTCTCAAGAGAAATATCCTTAAAACCCTGTCAGGGGAGAGAGGAAATTACAGTGATGAAGCCGATTCACTGAAAAGGCGGAGATGGAAAACGGGAGATGAATTGAACGAATGTGAGGCAGAGTGAGTTATAACATATCTTAATATCCCACATGCTGACACACTAACAAATGTCAACACAGAGTTAAGGCACAGCACAAATAAGCAACGATAAATCAATCGTAACAAAGTGCAGGTTCAGCGGTCCATCATAGTCAGAGTCTCCGAAAATGAAAAAGACGGCAAATTCCCTGAGACTAACCACCATTTCAGATGAATCTATCACCCAAGAAGACACCATGTTTCTAGGGTGTTGAGGATGTGGTTTCAAAGTAACAAAGTAAAAAAGGAGGTCTCTGTGATATTCTGTGAAAATGGTGCATCTGCTCACTTAAAAGTAACAGCACGCATGATTTGAGGAATGTCTGGAGCGCAAATGATGCCAAACATGCCAACACGTAATTCTAGTCTGGGGTTTTATTCGGGAAAATAAAGTGGCTCAGCTCCATCACAGAGAATTACGGCCAGAGGACACGCTGTCCTCTGCATTTGTTCATTTCCTCGAGCGCTCCATCACTGCCGCTCTCTCTCACTCAGCTGGATAAACCAGTGCCAGGACTCACCAGGTTAGCGACGATGTAGTGGTATCCTTTTACATGTTTCCCCACACTTACAATCTGAGAGAGAGGAAGAGAGAGAGAGAGAGATATAAGGAAAAAATTTGGGAAAGTGTGTGTGATATAAGCATTGCATTTACAGTTTAAGTCCCATCAGACATTCAGAAATGCTTTTTAAAGTCACCATGAAATCAAAATGGACAATTGTTGTTTTTATGGAATATTGCAGTTTATTATAAATCATTTATCCTTGCAAATCATTATTTTATTTGTTTAAATCCTTGTTCCCTTGTAATCTTGAATCATAATAACTTCCCCTGGTTCTTGCAGCTCTTCTCTGAGGACGAGGGCGGGGCCAAACCTGTCACTCACATGAGATCCACCAATAGCAAGCCATAATCATCTAATCAATTCCCCACGGACAAAATCAAGCCCCGCCCTAATAAAAATAACTCATCACAATAGGGAAAAGACTAATTGAAAAGACTAATTGCAGTTCAAATTTGAAGAAATTCATAGTTTTAACCTGATAAAGCCTTCTTTGAAAGTTTAAAATATAGTTCATATGAAGTTTTTATAGGCCTATTTGAATGGATGAATGAATGTTTTAAATGCATAAGTGTAATACAAATTTATAGAGTGCAGAAGTCGGATCCCGTAAGTACAAATCCAATGCATTTACTCCATAGAGGGATTGATTTTTAAAGATAACTTATAAACCTTTAAAGACCGACCTACTCTGAGCAACGAGGTTGTTAATCCATGCCGTATATGTTTTTGTTGAAGACATTTGCTTGCATTATTTCAACCCTATTTTTTTTTAAATAATCCTGTTCAACGGCAGAATTCCTGGTTAAAAACTACATTACCCATGATTCTGCTAAAAATCCTCACCAATTAGAGAATTGAAGTGTGTGTGTGTGTGTGTGTGTGTGTGTGTGTGTGTGTGTGTGTGTGTGTGTGTGTGTGTGTGTGTGTGTGTGTGTGTGTGTGTGTGTGTGTGTGTGTGTGTGTGTGTGTGTGTGTGTACAGTCATGTGAAAAAGAAAGTACACCACTTTGAGTTCTATGGTTTTATGTATCAGGACATAATAAAAAAAAAACCTCCACCATCTGGTCCTTGGCAGGTGTATGTATGTACATATACCTGTACATCATATTTAATCGATCTTTATATCAATAGTTGTATATTTATCTATAGTTTTTTTTTTCTTCTATTGTTACTTTTTTGCTTCAAATCAAAGTCTGTAATGTAATGATTCTCCTCGTAGCTAACTGGTTTGGTTCATGGCTTATAATGCTTTGACAAAGACTTTTTAAAAATCCCTATGGGAGAAATGAATGGAGAAAATACTTCCGGAACCAGCGCTGCTGAAAAAGTACACTCTTACAATTCAGAAAATTACTCTTCCTGTCAATACACTTAAAATTCCAGTTCAACTTCTTTTTGTGTTGTGGCCAATTTGATTTCAAAATTACACTCGTGATTTTATAAGAAGCCACTTTCTTGTGCTTTCAGAAGTCCAGTATGGTGTGTATTCATGCTTGAGTTTTAGAAAAGTCTAGAGGAAAAATTGTAAAAAGTAAAACAAATAAAATTATATATATATATATATTAAATGTGTATAATCAAAGTTAGATTAAAAATAAATAAATGAAAAAAAGTGATTTAAAATAAAAAATAATAGTTATTCATCTGTTAAATAGATTAAACCAGATTAAAAAATAACAAAACATTTTGATTAAATTGAACAAATAAACATTTGAATTTAAACAAATTTAAATAAATAATACATTTTACTGTACATTACTATAATGACTAAATTTTATATATTAAATGTATATAATCAATAAGTTAGATTAGAATAAAAATGATTAAAATAACCATAATAGTTATAAATCTGTTAAACAAATTAAATCAGATTAAAAGAAAAAAAAATAAACAAACATTTAAATAAAATTAAATAAATAATTAATTTTACTGTGCATTACTATAATTAATAGTTAATAACTTAAGTAGTTAATAATTAATTAATAACTTAATTTTAGATTTATAATATTACTTTGTCATTGTTTGGTTAAATTTCAGGATGATCATATGTGACCCTGGACCACAAAATCAGTCACATGGGTCAATTTTTTGAAATTGAGATTTATACATCATCTGAAAGCTGAATAAATAATCTCTCCATTGATGTGTGGTTTGTTATGATAGGACAATATTTGGTCGAGATACAACTATTGTAAATCTGGAATCTGAGGGTGCAAAAAAATCAAAACATTGAGAAAATCTCCTTTAAAGTTGTTCATTTATGTTGGTGATTGTGCTGCATTCACTCACACAAATACATGTTTTATATATTTACAGTAGGAAATTTACTAAATATCTTCATGGAACATGATCTTTACTTAATATCCTCATGATTTTTGGCATAGAAGAAAAATCGATAATTTTGACCCATACAATGTATTGTTGGCTATTGCCACAAATATACCCGGCGACATGTGACCGGTTCTGTGATCCAGGGTCACATATTTGGGAGTCCGTGGACCGTGGCATATAAAAGATGGAAAAGCCCTGGTCTAGCGTGTAACCGGTGTCTGTGTGAGATGCCAGATCCAGGCACACGCTGGCAGGACTGGCAGCTCGTGTAGAGACAACATTCTGTTGATGTTGTACCTGACGATGTCCAACTGCGAGACGGTGTGTGTGTGTGTGTGTGTGTGTGGTTGTTTGCCAAATCTACTGTCAGGCTGATAGATGGGCACCTTTCGAGGTCTTGCCCGAGGAACAGACGGACCGTGCAACAATCAAACACACCGTGCAATCTCAGAGTTCATAGATCAGACACACTGAGAGCTGAGCTGTGACTCCAACATCATTACCGCTGATACACATTACGCCACAGCGCTAATGTACACCAGCCATCATAAGGTTTTCAAAGAAGTCTCTTATGACCAGCAAGGCTGCCTTTTTTTCCGATCAAAAATACAGTAATATTGTTCAATTATTTCAGTTTGAAATAGCTGTGAATATATGGTGAACTGTAATTTATATGGATGCACGATATATCGGTATCGACCAATATATGTTCATTTTAATGTTATCGTTATCAGCCTGAAAATGTTGCCCATATATTAAAGCTACACTGTGTAATTTTTTAAGTTGATTCTTAGCAAAAAACACTTTGTTCTTTCAAAATGATATGTGCTCATTAATGTGTAATTACTTCTACCAACTAATCAAGTATTCTCGTAAGCGTAGAATCTGCCATTTAGAATATATACGAGCGAGTCGCTCGACTGGCGGCAGCCATGTTGCGCCTCCATCTTGAAAATACATTAGC
This sequence comes from Vimba vimba, assembly GCA_022828995.1. NCBI lineage: Eukaryota > Metazoa > Chordata > Actinopteri > Cypriniformes > Leuciscidae > Vimba > Vimba vimba. The sequence continues at coordinate 37,455,586 of CM040826.1, forward strand.
CAAAGAGGGACATACCTGGAAATTCAAGCTTCGCCTTTGGTGTTTTGACACTCAGTGGCACCGTGACGAATGCGAGGGGGAGATTACTCGCGACTGCCGGCAGATTTGAAATAATACGGCCACCGTAGGAGTTAAAACGCCCTCGGAATGGGAGGAGCTAGAAAGTAATATTGGTAGTCATAAACAATTTCACTGCTAAATGGGAGAAAATCCTACACAGTGCAGCTTTAAAGCCGATAATTAATGTATTATTTCCTCCAGCTGAGACACTTCAGATGCGCACTGTTCAACATGATGGTTTTAAATTGCTTGAAATATGATTGGAATCACTTCAAAAAAGGAAAATATGTGTAACATGCTGTCAAATAGACCTTATGTAGCCCCGCCCCTTTACACCGTGTCCTAACGACGCGCGATAAAAGGTTATTTTCCGTGTTAGTCAGAGTGTGTGTCCTAACCAGCCGCGACGGCGACACGCGACGAGTCTATTTTAGAAACGGTTTCTATTTTTCTGCGACGTCGCGCTGGAACAACAAACACAAAGTGTGGCGATGATAATCTCAGCTGCTGTTTATGTGCTTTATTTAATGTTAAAAGCATGTAATGTGACTTTGAATATCATTTAGTGCTCCAGCTTTGAAGCTGTAAAAGCAACAATGGATAATTCACCTCAGATCTTGAAATTAAACAAATGGAAACAAGGACGTTCAAACTGTGAACAAACAAGTGTACTCTGTGACAATACTAAAAATATCTATATGGCAGTTTTTCCCCATGGTATCGATGTCAAAATGGTGGCCAGTGGAAATGCTGAGTGGCTGGTAACTTTGGAAAACCACTAGTCACAGTGGCTGATGAGCAAACATGTGAATGTCAAGCCCTGCTACTGACATTTTAACAATACAAAGCGGGTTTAAAATGGCGAAGTTGCTTTAACTTCAGCTCGGGTCGCTGTGATGTGTCAGTTTCAGGTTGTTTGGCAGCAGTCTTGTGCTCTCGTCTCTCTGTCTCTCCGTACATCGTGTTACTGTGAGTTTCACTGCACATGACAGGCAGAGTGTGTGAGGAACAGAGAGAACAGAGGAAATAACAAATCGCAGGCGAGAAGGAAAGCACTGATCGTTCGTCTCGCTCTGTGATCCCTCCAGCTCTCTGTGATTTTGTGTATTTATGCCTTTCCTTTTAAAGGTGCTGTAAGCGATTTAGTATTCTGGAGTGCAACCCATAAACTGTTCCTGCTACCTGACAGATATTACTGGAATAGGTTTTGTGTGTGTGTGTGTGTGTGTGTGTGTGTGTGTGGCTGTGACAGTCATAGGCTCTGCAAACAGCAACAGATGAGTGTGGGAGGCGGCCTGTGCTTTTATAGCCAATCAGAAAGGCCTGCCAATCATTGTGCACCTTTAGGTTTGTTGACATGACATTAGTTGAGAACTCTGGTGTGAGTTAGCAAAACAACTCATGTATGTTTTTTTAATATTTTTAATTGTCTAAATATTTAAAAAAATATATATATATATAAAAAAAAAAAAGTTTTTAAAAAACATTTAAGAAATTGTAGAACAATTTCAATGTCATTTAGCAAAATGTAAAAAGTATAAAATTATGTTTTTAAATATTTAACAATATTAGACATATTTACATATTAATATTTACATTTTTACGCATGTCTAAATGTTTAAAAATCTATAGAATATTACATTTTACAAATTGTACAATCATTTCCGTGGGGTGAACATTAATATTGTAATGTTTGTGCTGTGGTCCTCGCCTGCTCTAGAAGGTTCTGGAGTCGCTCTGCCTCGAGGTCGATGACAAACTTCTTCTCCTGTCGCCGGTCCAGGTCTTCCAGAAGCCTCCGGTAACTCGCGTCGTTGAAGTTCTCCACACAGATGGCGCTGACCTGCCAACCGTTCTGACCCGCCTTCTCCATGATGGCCTGCAGGATCGCGTATCCTAGCAAGAACACCACAAAAACACTCATGTGTGTGTGTTCTAATGCCACAGTATATCTTTACCTTGAAGGGCTGGTATAATGCCCTTTTCACAAGATGTAAAATAAACCTCTGATGCCCCCAGAGTGTGTATGTGAAGTTTTAGCTCAAAATACCCCACAGATATTTATATAGCATGTTAAAATTGTCACTTTTTGAGGGTGAGCAAAAACACACCGTTTTTGTGTCTGTCCCTTTAAATGCAAATGAGCTGCTGCTCCCGGCACAGGGGGCGGAGCTTCAAGAGCTCGTGTCCTTTTACCTCACACACACACGCTCTGAACATTTAAAAAAATTTAAACCTTTTATGTTCAAACTGGAGTCAGACAATGATGGAGAGACTCAAGAAGAAGTGACAACATGTAGAAGCAACAGGACATTTCTGAATGGTTAGTTGATGAATTTATGAAGCTTATGTGGAGTTATCTTCTAGTCATTGATTAGCATATTCTGTCATGATAATCTATAAATCGTGTTCAGGGGGCGGGGTTTATGTAAATTCTAGGGTTGGTGATGTCACTAACCCGGGAGGAATGTGGTGTAGTCTCTACCAGCCGTTTGTTGTAGTCCTTAAAAAGCGATTTCTTTAAAAGCAAATATCTCCCTTTGCTCTGAACTTTGAGCGTTGTAACTTTGCAGATGTTGTTTATGCTCAAACAGCAACATTACACACTAACTAAAGTTAGAAAAGTCAAATCATAATCAACCGCCCCTTTAACATGCGTATAATGCTCGTACATCTCAGTTATAGACATTGAATGGAGCGCGGATAGACACGCTTGCTTATGTCTCCTAGAAATGTAGACTTACACTTGAGATTAACTCAATCATTTCTCATCCATTCTCTCCAAATTCTTCCAAGAGCAAATGATCAGATAGTAGTTCTGTACACTTATTGTATGTCAACAGTTGAGTCTCATTTGAGTCTGTTTTGAATAAAAATGGGAGACAAAGTTGATACTTGAGAGATTTACTCTACCGGTCAAAAGTCTGGAATAATTAAGGTTTTTTATGTTTATTTGACAGAAGACTCTTCTGCTCATCAAGGCTGCATTTATTTGATCAAAAATACAATAAATACATTTTTTCATATTTTTACAGTATAAAATAAGTGTTTTCTGTGTGAATATATAGTGAAGTGTAATTTATTCCTGTGATCAAAGCTGAATTTTCAGCATCATTACTCCAGTCTTCAGTGTCACATGATCCTTCAGAAATCAGTATAATATGATGATTTGATGCTCAAGAAACATTTATGATTATTATCAGTGTTGAAAACAGTTCATATTTCTGTGGAAACTGATACATTTTATTTTATTTTTCATGATTTTTTGATGAATATAAAGCTCAAAAGAACAGCATTTATTTGAAATAGAATATTTTGTAACATTATAAATGTCTTTACTGCCACTTTTGAATTCACCTTTCCAGACTCTGTGTGTGTGTGTTTCTACAGGTGTGTGTTTGTGTGTGTGCGCTCTGGCTTCATCTCCTGTCCAAATGTCCCGTGTGTGTTCTGCCTCGGTGTGCCAGTTATGTCGGCCAAGAGCAACAGATGTCCTTTAAATTGGCCCTTAGTCGCACCGCAGGACTTTGGACATCAGGACAAATGCAGCGTCTGAATGTGAGAGCAACAGATATAACACAAACCACAACACACAGACAGACCACAGATGACCATGAGCTCTCTCACACACACACACACACACACACACACAAACACACACAAACACAATAATAAGGAAATAGCACCAGCTGTCCTGTCAGTAAACACAGACTGCCAACAGAGACCTGGAGAATCCTCTGTACACAATCCTCAGTCTGTGTGTGTGTGTGTGTGTGTGTGTGTGTGTGTGTGTGTGTGTGTGTGTGTGTGTGTGTGTGTGTGTGTGTGTGTGTGTGTGTGTGTGTGTGTGTGTGTGGACAGACTCTTCCTCTCACTCCTCATGTCGTATGTGTTCTGTACACAGTATGTGAATTTAGGTTACACTTTATTTTAAGGTGTCATTGTTACAGTGTAATTATATATTTAAGAACTGAATAATATTAAGCAACTACATGTACTTACTGTAGGGTTAGGGTAGGATTAGGGTTTGGTTGAGGGTTAGTTGCATGTAATTATGCATAATTTACTGTTATGACTATGGTAAGTACATGTAACGTGTAACAAGGACACTGTAAAATAAAGTGTTACCTGAATTTCTACAGGCATGCATAAGCAAATATCATTAATCATCTCTTTACAAGTCCACATATTAAGGTCTGGTTAGATTAGATGGTGAGCGAACAATCAGTTCTCGTGATCAACATGTTGGATTCAGGAGAAATGAGCAGGAATAAAGATCTGAGAGACTTCAGCCCTGTTTACAGCTGGTGTTAAGATGCGTTTGGTTCATCGGATCACAAGTAGACGAGAGAGACACTTGGTGTTTTAATCCGTCTCTTGTCCACTTTTAACCACTTCTGTCCTGATTTCTTCGAGGGGAGGGTCTATGGGCGGGTAAATATATGTTGTTTTTTTTGTAGATCTTTCAATCTAATGGATGAAATAATCTTATTTACATGTGAACACGACCGAAGACGACAGAGAAACACACTTAGTTTCTGCTCTGACAGATGCGAGATCAGCCGTGTGTGTGTGTGAGTGTGTGTTAGACATCAGGAATGATGAGAGAACATTGTGATTGATGCGTTTTTCCTCTTCAAACCAAACTTGTGTCTCCAGTCGAGAGTTTAAACCCCGTCTGACTCGAGCTCTCCCCATAATGCTCACGCGTTAGATCAGCAGACGGAGAGAAGACGGTGTTTAGTGGCTGTTTGAACACATTCGCTCACATGAGCGTTTACACACTACGAAACATCCGGTCGAATGCGTTTTCCACTTCCTCTGGAACAGTGCACAAGCTCAAAACCTTTTAGACCCGTTACACCTGTATTTAGTGTCGTCCACTTGTGATCCAATCAATCAAAATGCTTCTTAACCCTTTATGACCTGCCATTGAACAATTCCACCAGAGTATATCTTGAGCCCTATTCGGACGGGACTAGTTTAACATGGAGAGGAGGGGTAAAGTTATAATCACCAGAGTCTGAATGTGCATCTCAGTGATCATCACGGACAATGTCAGGAAAGATTACGGCGACTTTCACCTTCAGTAAAAAGGTCTGGGAAAATGACCTCAGGTGATCCTGATCCCGTGCGGATAGACCCGCTGTAAATATGTACTGAAATATTTCCTGTTAAAAGTAGTTTTCCGCGTTTTTTCAAGTATGGAGACGCTTGAAAAAGCATCAGCTGCGTTCTAGACGCTGGGACGAGTCTGTGGCAAAACTCAAGTGTTTCACACACACCATTCAGATCAGAGAGAAGATCGACAGCACTTGTTAGAGGCGAAACATCTTTTAGCGTTAGATAAGTGTCTATTACCAACACAATCCAGTCTGAAGTTAATTAATACATCGTTCCACCGGACATAACTGTTTTATATACATAAATATAGGTTATGTGTGTTTGTGCACGTGATATCAGGAAGCAATAATACACACATGAGTGTGACGGCGGTGTGTAAAGCGAGTTACTCTCCCACTTCTGCTGGTTTACTGAGATCTCTGATCCCGTGCGAATTGGCCATTAATATTACAGACGTCCTGTGGTAAAGTTACATCACTCCATCTAATCCCGTCCAAAATAGGGCTTTAGTATTTCTACATGCTGTGCTGTCGTTCTTTTGAGCATTTTCATATGCCATACATCAAAACAATCCTTACACCCCCAACTATGCATGTAATTTTCAATAGTAACTAGATAAATAGCTCAAAAGTGCAATAAACATAAAACACAAATTTAAATCTTTTTTTTTTCTTCTACATATTTTATTAAAATTACATCTATGAGCCATCGGAAGACGTAACTATCAATCGCAGATCTATAGAACATGTGTGCAAAGATGTGCTAAGCATTTGTGTGTTTTTGTTGTAAATGCATATTACGTATTATCTGTGCAGACTCATTAGAGGGAGATAACAACGCTTGGCTTGATCTGAACGTGTAACGTCTCTGGTTTTGTATGCAAAAAGAATTATTGAGCTAGCCATTTGTTTTCAGTTTCTATCGGCTCTTAAACAGAGACACGCAAACGGGAAGGGTTTGACTGGACTGGAGTCTCTCTGAAGCTCAAGGCTTGTGTTGCTCCCGGTCAGCAGTGCTGAGAGTTTACCAACAGTGTAAAGTCAGTGTTCATGAAGAAAAGGCAGTTGTGAGAAACTGGCCAAAGTGTCAAACCATTATGCTCGCGCAGAACCAAGCGCTGGTCAAACATGTCCATTCCAGATGGCCAGTTTCTCTGCTAAAGTGAGCGTGCCAGAACCGATGGCTTTGTCAGTTACTCTGGGCCTGTCACTGGAGATTTTAGTTTAACTGTGCTGTTAACATTTACAAGCTGAGCGGATTCCAGCGCTGTTATAATGTAAATAAAGAGGATTATTATGTATTAAAGGACGTCCACTAACATACACAGGGCTGTAGTGATCCATAGAGAAGATATTGTTCACTTTTTTGTTGTTGCTTTAAATCATTTAAAGACACAGAACAACTGTGTGTCTCAGAGCAACACATAGCAATGTTTGGTTCCTAAATGAATCAGCATTTTTGAGCGATCCATTCATAAATCCATTCCTGAATGAATCAACCGTTTCAATGAATCAGTTGGATGAATGACTCAGTGATCTCTCAAGGTTTTAGTTTTATATTTAAGGCATTTTATTAAAAAAAAATTATATATATGTATATATATATATATATATATATATACTGTATATATATATATATATATATATATATATATATATATATATATATACACACACACACACATATATATATATATATATATATGTGTGTGTGTGTGTGTGTGTGTGTGTGTGTGTGTGTTCAAAATATTATGTTTAAAACATTAGTCACATGATTGCATAGTACTTATGCAATCGTAATAGCAGAGTAACAGGGTTCCCACACCTTAGTTAACTTCAAAATCAAGGACTTTCCAGGTCCAATACTCTCAAATTCAAGGACTTAATGTGGGGACACACTTCAAGTGAGAGCAAGGTTACATCGTGTTAACTTGTAAGACACATTGTTACAGTTTTCATGTGTTAAACACAACGTCTTCTTTTTGCATGAATTTTTGGCCATATGTGACACTGGATCACAAAACCAGTCACATGGAATAATTTTATGAAATTGAGATTTTACATCATATGAAAGCTGAATAAATAAGCTTTCCATTGATGTATGGTTTGTTAGGATAGGACAATATTTAGTCGAGATACAACTATTGTAAATCTGGAATCTGAGGGTGCAAAAAAATCAAAACATTGAGAAAATCTCCTTTAAAGTTGTTCATTTATGTTGGCGATTGTGCAGCATTCACTCACAGAAATACATGTTTTATATATTTACGGTAGGAAATTTACTAAATATCTTCATGGAACATGATCTTTACTTAATATCCTCATGATTTTTGGCATAAAAGAAAAATCGATAATTTTGACCCATACAATGTATTGTTGGCTATTGCCACAGATAAACCCGTGCGACATGTGACGAAGTAGTTTCGTGCGCACGTGAACGTCATGACAACCTCACGCGGGAAACACTTAACCTAACTTAACGTAAATTCACGTAACTAACGTAATCAAGCAAGTTAGTATGCATAGGCCACGAAGTGTTGGCAAAATAAAACATTAGCGGACCGGAGGGAATAATATGGATTTTTTTCCAGAAAACTTGCACAAAATAAATTCAAGCACATTTGTATTATTTTTGTATGTTTATTTTCCAAAACTTTCCGAACTTTGAGATTCACAGACTTTCAAGGATTTCAAGGACCCGTGGGAACCCTGGAGTAAATACTGCTTTAGCAGCTTCTGTGCCACTTCTGCAGTGCAAACATCTATTTTGTTGATGATTTAATTTGTTAATAATATGTAAAAAAAAAAAAAAAAAGAAAGAAATCTGAAAAAAAAGATGATGCATTCATCTAATAAGGTTAGGAATAAATTATCTTTTAATGGTAAAAATGCCCCTGGAATCTTTTTAAGGTGGCAAAAGTTCATTTCTGTCACTGCTGTGAACTAACATGAGGAATATGAAAACGTTTCCACGACAGGCCTAAACAACCCGAGATATCAGCAAAAAACACATTTTACACACATTTAACAATATCCCATAAAATATTGAGATATAATTTTTTGTGACTATCGCACACCCCAAAGACATTTCTGCTCATTTCATTGCTGTTTCTGTATAAATGTAAAAGTGTCTTTTTAATAAGCTTTCCTGTGTTTATCAAGCTACAAGACAAACTGCTGTTTGTTGTTTTACATCTAAAGTCTCAGTAAAGTCCTTTTTGTTTAGTTAAATCAGCTGAGAATCAAATGAACAGATTTCTTTTTTCCACAAGCATCCTGACTCCATTTCACCGCTGCCGCTGATGCTAACGTTTTTAGACATGCCGGACGTTCCCCTGCGATTAACCGTTTCACATGTGTGCTAGCGAGCGATCCGAGGAGACGTTTTAGCAGACGGGGATATTTCCACAATGCAGATCTGTGGACGGAGCTGTGAGGTCAACGAAAGTGTCTCCGAGCTGGATAAACCGCAGGGAATCAACAAAAACAAGCAAAATTGACTGGAAAAACATTATGCTGCGTCGTTCCTCAGATAAAGCAACTCGTATTGAACGACTAGGGGTCAAATCCAAGCCTCTGCACTTATTAATCGAGAGAGGAGATGAAGAAAATGAAGATGAGGGAAGAAAGCGGATGCGAGTAGATCCATTAGCTTCTCTTCCTCGCCTCAGATCACGGATGACTGAATGAGTCTGGTGTCGCTCTGGGCTCGAGGATGAGCAGTTAATGCTCCACTGACCTCAGCGCTGTGGAAGAACAGCAGGAGCGAGATCTCGGGCCTTCAGTGGCCCAGCGCTGGGCTTAAACTGGGCCGGAGAAGAGCCAACTGCAGCCTGGCAAACCATATCAGGAAACTCTCCTTTTCTACAAGGCCTGACACACACACACAGACTGGTCTAGCCTCGCTCCAGGACTCCCATGATTGCCAGACAAGAGAATTAGACCGCAGATGTGCAACAAATGTGTGCGCACTTTTAAAAATAAAGCTTCCAAAACATAGAAGAAACATTTTCTGGCTCTTTAACCCTTTAGAACCGGCTGTATCGTCGCAGACACATGCAAGCTGTATTCATTTGACCGTAACTCTTCAACCTTTGCACTATCAAAACCATTCAGATTGCCCCTGACAGTAGACAACATGCGCTTTTCGGCAATATACGGCTTATTACGGTAATTTCATGCGTTCCGTCTGCAAATGACAGCAGAGCGGGAAGGAAGGATTTGAACAGAGAGATACGAAGCGCGGCAGGTTAGAGTGTTTTCGAGTGCATAAACTAATAAAAGAAACGAACAAATACATGGCGAAAGAAGTGTTAGACAGCAGAAGAGGGGATTGGGATGATTTTTAATGAAACTTGGGAAGCGGATGGCCGTTTCTCTTTCACGTATCTAAGCGTGTGGTGTGTGCATGTGTATGTGTGCGTGCTGCCTATGAATGCGTGCATTTGTATGTGTGTGTGTGAAAAAAAGTGTCCTAAATGAAAACTGTGCAACCCAATGTCACAAAAAAGACTTGTATATATGTATTATAGTTCATTTTTCAACTTTAAAGTGTTAGTTTCTTTCGTTCATGATTTTTTCTGTTTTTTTTTTTTCTAAATAAAAATGCTCCCGTTTATAAATTTAATCTTGTTTTGTTTTTGTTTTTTTTTGTTGTTTTTTTGTCTATTTAAATTCTATTTACAAACTCACCACACACAATAATGGTCAATAACTGTAATTTGTTGAAAGCTAATCTTTTAAAATAAAAGATAATAAAAAGAACCTTTTGTGGAATGGAAGGTTCCGTGGATGTCTTCATGGAACCGTCGACGCCAATAAAGAACCTTCATTTTTAATAGTGTATTTGTGAAGGTATAATTGTGTAGATTTAAGCTTAAGTATATTTATATTCATTTGTTTATCAGTCTTATCTTTTATAGATTTATGTTTTCGATATGTACAGTAGCAATCTGGTGTTGATCTCAAAAATATCTAAAAGAAACGTTTGACTAATTTATAGACAATAAGTCATTGGTGATGAATCAGAATGATGCTCATTAAATCCTGATGTAACATCAAACATTCCCTCCAGTTTTCTGCGATTCATAGTAATAGTAATAACAGTAAATTATGCATAATTACATGCAACTAACCCTCAACCAAACCTTAATCCTAACCTAACCCTATAGTAAGTACATGTAGTTAATTAATATTACTCAGTACTTACATATATAATTACACTGTAACAATAAAATAAAGTGTAACCATAAAGTGTAACCACACTTTAATTTACAGTCCTGTTTCCCATGTACATACTATGTACTTATTATAGTAGTTACAATAACTGTGTAATAACTAGGTGCTAACCCTGAACCTAACCTTAACCTATGTACCTTATAATACAAGTACTTTCTTAGGTAAGTACACCTAAGTACAAGTGCACATACTTTAAAATAAAGGTAACAATAACAGTAAATGATGCATAATTACATGCAACTAACCCTCAACCAAATCCTAATCCTATCCTAACCCTACAGTAAGTACATGTAGTTGCTTAATTTTACTCAGTACTTAAATATATAATTACACTGTAACAATGACACCTTAAAATAATAAAGTGTAACCAAAATAAATGTCAGATCTGAAATGTGTTCAAAATCTTAATGGTTTTTCTCCCAATATTCAACAGAAGAGAGAATTGAATCGCAGTTTCACAGCATTTGATTGGCTGTTCACTACTGATGTCACACTTTCATATGCATGTGCTCTATAGTTATGCATAAACTCAGGATCAGAGAAAGTTGATTGGGTTGGTTTTGTCAGCTCGAACCCTGTAACCCTGAGTTTGTTGAGTTGATGAGTTCAGTGCTGACACAAAGCCATAAATCCTACTTTGACATGTTTGATGAGTGTGTGTTTCTGACGCTCCTTACCTCTGTCGGTGTCGTACAGGAACACGAAGCGGCTCCAGTCGTAGTGGTCGAGAAGACTCATTAGCGCCCCCCGGATGGAGGGACGAAGCTGTAGCACGAACTGAGTCTCGCCCTCGGCGGGGAAACTGGGCGTCACCAGAGAGATGTGCAACGCACTGCAGAACGACGTCAACGTGTGGACCGAGCGCTTGTCGTACAGGCCGAAGATCGCGAACACTCCTCGGGAATACTGCGAACAGACTGCGAAGAAAGAGAGGCAGACTGTAAGTGCACAGAGAACATCTCACAGTGAACAACAAGAAGGAGAGACAAACAAATACAGGGTTTGAAACTTTGAAAATCAATTTTTTAAGTTACCAGCCATTCAGAACCTCTACTAGCCAAAACAAAATGCTCAGAAATAAACCAGATTAATAGTCACTTCTTAGATATAATTTTTTTTTATTAAATCTGATTCTGAATCATTGAATGGATTTCAGTTTTACTACAGCAACATCATTGTTTGCAGATAAAATATAGAAATATGACAAAATTCTTTGTGATTTCACTTATAAAACAGAATTTATTTCATTGTAATATTCAAATATAGTGATAAAATAAATACATTCCTGCTGCTGTCTGTGTTTTTAATGTTAATCAAACAAAAAAGGACGAAGAAAATATCACTCGCTGCTCTTGGCTGAATAACTTTTGTAACTTTAATAAGGATTAATCTGTTTAATTTATACAGTGAAGACTATGCAGTGTTATTTTTAATCTTATCACTTTATTCAGTGACTCTATCAAAGACAAGTAACAGTAGTTTTCAGGTAATGTTTAAAATGTATATTAGACAGGCTACTAGTTTAGCTGTGGTATTAAAACTGGAATAGAGAATTGTACATTTTCACTGGTATCTAAAACTTTGGTGTCAAAACTGCCTGAAAAAACAGTTTCATGGCTGGTAAAAAATATTTTTTATAAGTCACCTGCAAAAAGATAGTTTTAGGCTCTGTGTGTGTGTGTATATATATATATTATTACGCATACTATACATTACAATGTAGTTTTTGAATTACATTACATTGCATTATTGTTTAATATTCATTTAAAAATGGTCAAAATGGCAGAAATCGTACAGTAAGCTATAATAGGAATAATTGTCTTCATGCAAAATATATTTTCTTCTTTTTCTTCTTTTGATTTTGAGGTGAAACATGACTGTTCTTGACGGGTTTCGTAAGATTTAAGTTCAATAATAAACACATTTTACCACGTTTTTCTGAGAGAGAGTGAAAGAAAGAGACTTCAGTAGTCAGTTTTTCATTTTCAAAGGAGTCAAGCAAACACACACACACTCACACAGCTTGTCTGTCGGTTCTTTGATGTAAGTTTAAAACGTTGCGTTTTCTATGAATGACATACTCTGGTTTTTCACTGCAGGATCAAACAGACTGTTCTTGCTCTCCTCTTTTATTTGTCACTCAGTTGTTTCTATCAAAACAGTCTTTCTCGGAAACTCAATTTCGTCTCTCTCAAGAATTTATCTGTGTGTTTGTAAAATATTGATAAAAAGATTAACATCAATTTGAAAAACATCCATCCCTCTGTTGGCATTATGGAATTATTGATGATGAAAAATAATATGAATTTCTCTATCATAATGTACTGTCTGATTCATCAACAGACCAATTAATGGAAGGATGAACTGTCTGTCCAGTTATTTATAGACTGATCGACACTCTCGACTCACAGGGGGAAAATATCAGTCACCATGGAGACACAGGCGACAGTTTGTAAAAGTGCTGTGATGATCAGGATGGACTGATTATGGAGGAAGAATAATATTTTATTAATACAATGTTAACTGAAAAAACCCAAAGTCTTATCAGAGACTTGAGGGGAAAAGGTTGTTGCTGAAGTGGAGAAAGTTATTTTGATGAAACATGAATTTTAGTTGTTTTTATGAAGACTAAAACATGAAAGATCATTACTTTGAATAAAATAATATATATAATTTGTCACTACTGATGTGGTAGTTCTCAGAATGAAGACAAGTTAGACTTAATGCTAACTTTCTTTAATAAACACGAAGATAATACATGGAGGAAGGCAGCGAGATCAATCACACAAACTACTCACATATAGACGAGAACCGACAATGAACTGAAAGAAACAGGGGGTATAAATACACAGGGAACTTAACGACAGACAGCTGAATGTAATTAGTAACCAAGGAGACTAACTAGCAGGTGATCAAGACTGAACTGAAGCACATGAAACCCACAAACAGAAATGAACACGACACAACAGAATACTGACAGTACTTCACCCTCCCGCGAGGCGCGACCTCGCGCCGAATGTAAAAGTCCAACTGTGGAGGGAGGGAGGGGGTTTTGTAGGAGGACGAGGAGAGTCTGAAGATGGACAGGAGACAGGAAGGGAGAGCAGAGAGGAACACCAAGGCGGAACTGGCGGAGGGAGGGGCCAACGCGGAGTCCTAAATGTCCTACAGGGCGGAGCCTGGGCATCGACCAATGGCAGTGGAGCGGGACGAGCTGGAGACCATGGCGAAGCCGTTGCAGGCTTGGAGGGCCGAGCTGACGTTATCGGCTCGAGAGACGTGGACCTGGCAGAACAGGGCAACACCGGAGGGAGCAAGGACTACGGTGGAACCAGAGGGAAGGAGGATCCCGGTAAAGCTAAAGGGGTGGAGGGTTGAGGCACAGCCGAAGGCCCGGAAGTCCACAGTGAAACCAGGGTGACGAGAGACCAAGCTGGAACTGGAGGGATGAGAGAGCCCGGTGGAGTCTTAGTGATGACGGACCACGGTGGAGCTGAGGGAGCGTAGAGCCAAGGCGGATCCAAAAGGCTGACAAGTCGAGGTGGAGAACTGGGCCTGGAGAACTGAAGTGTAGCCTGGGGATCCGTATCACAGAGCCGAGCTGGTGTCGAAAGAGCCCAAGGTGGAGCCAACGAGCTGGCGGGAATCAGTAGCGAGGGCAGAGTTGAGGAGCTATGAGACACCAGTTGGGTAGATAAATCCAGGGAATATGATGGAATCAGTGGAGATGGTGCCAATGGGGTGGGCAAGATATTGGGTGGGATCATATCATCCATGATAGAGAATGTGGTAGGCTGGAGAGGGATGAGCTCTGTGGTACAGTTAATAAGCCAGCGCTCCTCAACTGGCTCATTTGAGAACGGTCTCACTGGATCTGGTGATCAACTCCAGTCTCGGGACAGGTACGGCGACCTGCTCAGGCTCTGTGGTGGACTGTGTGGCTGGCTCTGACTCCGGGCATGGAGGTGGCTCAAGCTCATGGTCCACGGCGGGGGCTGGCTCGGGTTCAGACTCCGACTCATGGACAGGTCGAGGAGCAGGAACAGGTCGAGGAGCAGGAACAGGAACAGGTCGAGGAGCAGGAACAGGTCGAGGAGCAGGAACAGGTCGAGGAGCAGGAACAGGTCGAGGAGCAGGAACAGGTCGAGGAGCAGGAACAGGAACAGGTCGAGTAGCAGGAACAGGTCGAGGAGCAGGAACAGGTCGAGGAGCAGGAACAGGTCGAGGAGCAGGAACCGGTTGAGGAACAGGAACAGGTCGAGGAGCAGGGACAGGAACAGGTCGAGGAGCAGGGACAGGAACAGGTTGAGGAGCAGGAACCGGTCGAGAAGCAGGGACAGGAACAGGTCGAGGAGCAGGAACAGGTTGAGGAGCAGGAACAGGTCGAGGAGCAGGAGCAGGAACAGGTCGAGGAGCAGGAACAGGTTGAGGAGCAGGAACAGGAACAGGTCGAGGAGCAGGAACAGGAACAGGTCGAGGAGCAGGAACCGGTCGAGGAGCAGGGACAGGAACAGGTCGAGGAACAGGAACAGGTTGAAGAGCAGGAACAGGTTGAGGAACAGGTCGAGGAGCAGGAACAGGTCGAGGAGCAGGAACAGGAACAGGTCGAGGAGAAGGGACAGGAACAGGTCGAGGAGCAGGAGCAGGAACAGGTCGAGTAGCAGGAACAGGAACAGGTCGAGTAGCAGGAACAGGTCGAGGAGCAGGAACAGGTCGAGGAGCAGGAACAGGTCGAGGAGCAGGAACCGGTTGAGGAACAGGAACAGGTCGAGGAGCAGGGACAGGAACAGGTCGAGGAGCAGGGACAGGAACAGGTTGAGGAGCAGGAACCGGTCGAGAAGCAGGGACAGGAACAGGTCGAGGAGCAGGAACAGGTTGAGGAGCAGGAACAGGTCGAGGAGCAGGAGCAGGAACAGGTCGAGGAGCAGGAACAGGTTTAGGAGCAGGAACAGGAACATGTCGAGGAGCAGGAACAGGTTGAGGAGCAGGGACAGGAACAGGTCGAGGAGCAGGAACAGGAACAGGTCGAGGAGCAGGAACCGGTCGAGGAGCAGGGACAGGAACAGGTCGAGGAACAGGAACAGGTTGAGGAGCAGGAACAGGTTGAGGAACAGGTCGAGGAGCAGGAACAGGTCGAGGAGCAGGAACAGGAACAGGTCGAGGAGAAGGGACAGGAACAGGTCGAGGAGCAGGAACAGGTTGAGGAGCAGGAACAGAAACAGGTCGAGGAGCAGGAGCAGGAACAGGTCGAGGAGTAGGAACAGGAACAGGTCGAGGAGCAGGAACAGGTTGAGGAGCAGGGACAGGAACAGGTCGAGGAGCAGGAACAGGTTGAGGAGCAGGGACAGGAACAGGTCGAGGAGCAGGAACAGAAACAGGTCGAGGAGCAGGGGCAGGAACAGGTCGAGGAGCAGGAACAGGTCGAGGAGCAGGAACAGGAACAGGTCGAGGAGCAGGAACCGGTCGAGGAGCAGGAACAGGAACAGGTCGAGGAACAGGAACAGGAACAGGTCGAGGAGCAGGAACCGGTCGAGGAGCAGGAACAGGAACAGGTCGAGGAACAGGAACAGGTCGAGGAGCACAAACCGGTTGAGGAACAGGTCGAGGAGCAGAAACAGGTCGAGGAGCAGGAACAGGAACAGGTCGAGGAGAAGGGACAGGAACAGGTCGAGGAGCAGGAACAGGTTGAGGAGCAGGAACAGAAACAGGTCGAGGAGCAGGAGCAGGAACAGGTCGAGGAGCAGGAACAGGTCGAGGAGCAGGAACAGGTTGAGGAGCAGGGACAGGAACAGGTCGAGGAGCAGGAACAGGTTGAGGAGCAGGGACAGGAACAGGTCGAGGAGCAGGAACAGAAACAGGTCGAGGAGCAGGGACAGGAACAGGTCGAGGAGCAGGAACAGGTCGAGGAGCAGGAGCAGGAACAGGAACAGGTCGAGGAGCAGGAACAGGAACAGGAACAGGTCGAGGAGCAGGAACAGAAACAGGTCGAGAAGCAGGAACAGAAACAGGTCGAGGAGCAGGAACAGTAACAGGAACAAGAACAGGTCGAGGAGCAGGAGCAGGAACAGGAACAGGTCGAGGAGCAGGAACAGAAACAGGTCGAGGAGCAGGAACAGAAACAGGTCGAGGAGCAGGAACAGGAACAGGTCGAGGAACAGTAACAGGAACAAGAACAGGTCGAGGAGCAGGAACAAGAACAGGTCGAGGAGCAGGAAGAGGAACAGGTCGAGGAGCAGGAACAGGTACAGGTCGAGGAGCAGGAACAGGAACATTCTGGAAACCGGTTATTAGACGATCGGTTGGGTTTTGATGGATGCGGGAAACGCCCATACTTTATGTTTAAGGTCAGTTCTTCTGTCACAACTGATGTGGTAGTTCTCAGAATGAAGACGAGGAAGACTAAATGCTAACTTTCTTTAAAAAAACACGAAGATAATACATGGAGGAAGGCAGCAAGAACAATCACACAAACTACTCACAAACAGACAAGAACTGACAATAAATTGAAAGAAACAAGGGGTATAAATACACAGGGAACTTAACGACAGACAGCTGAATGTTTTTATTAACCAAGGAGACTAACTAGCAGGTGATCAAGACTGAACTGAAGCACATGAAACCAACACACAGAAATGAACACGACACAACATAATACTAACATCATTACTTTGAATAAAACAATAATATATATATATATATATATAAAAACTCAAGCTTATATTATTTCAGCTAGTTACCAGGGCAACATTTCTCATTTTCATTTACACTGTAAAAAAAAAAATAATTCTCATATGTTGCAGATAAAAAACATCTAACATCCAGTAAACCCGATGGATAGAATCAAGTTTTTGTCCTACATTCTTCTTACTGAATATCCCGTTTCGCTCAGTATTAAGTTTGTGAAAAGCGTTTCATGTCGACTTCAGTGGCATCAGAGATGTCTCTCTCTCTCTCTCTCTCTCTCTCTCTCCCTCTGTCTCTCTCTCTCTCTCTCTCTCTCTCTGTCTGTCTGACTCTGTTAAAAGAGGTCTTGTGTTATGTGACTGTTATAGTCGCGTGTCTTGTGGGGAAAAAGAAGAGCGGATCTTTTTTAACACAGCCTTGAGGTGTCTGAGCCTCATGTTTTTAAGTGTGTGTGTGTGTGTGTGTGTGTGTGTGTGTGTGTGTGTGTGTGTGTGTGTGTGTGTGTGTGTGTGTGTGTGTGTGTGTGTGTGTGTGTGTGTGTGTGTGTGTGAGAGTGAGTGCTTTTCTAACAACCTTCAGGGGTGTGATGAAAACGCAGTCTAACACTGATGTCACTCTGCTAAACCTTCTAAATTTAATACACCAGTCGACCTGACCTTTTGTCAGCCCACACTCGCACACTCACTTTATCAATCTTTTACATTCTGATGAATGTATGAAATCACCTTCAGCCACAGAAATAATTGAGCTCATCTGTGTGGACTCTCTATTTATTATATTCATTCAGAGATGTCAAACTATTCCACCTTTCCCTGTTCTTACTCTGACACCACGTCCTAACCTGGTGTGTGTTTCCCGTACAACGCCGTAACTCGCTGCTTCACTACTATAGTGCGATGCATCATTGAAGAAATCAACTAGCTAGTCACGACTGTTTCCCGAAACCATATTGTCGCAAATTGGTCGTTCAACCACATTGGTTAATGATGTCCACGCAGGTGTTGGAGTAATAACTACTTTAATGAATCGGTTTGAGATCGAATTAACGCTAGATGTTTTGCTATAAATTTCAGACACTGCATCTGAGGACTATTTCTCATTTTTCTCAGTTATTTTGCTTTATTCCCAGATTCAATCATATCATATGCTCGTTATTACACACTAGAGCACGTTCGCACATGCGCACTCTTCAAAAACGCCACTTTGACAAACTAAAAGACGTAAATGTCATTTGTATGTATTCTAAATAAAAGATGTAGATTGTACTGAATGCCAGCTTGCTTATTTGGCTCAAGATAAGGATTTATTGAGTCCGCATGTCATGCAAACTAGAAACTTCTGCTTCTAACCCACAGGTCGAGATCTGTCGTACCAACCACACAACTGTGCGATGCTGTTTGCGAATGTTCGTTAGAACGATGTTTTCTGGAAACACGACTCGTTGAACTATGCTGATAACGACGGAAATTGCGATCATAGTTGGCTAACGATGCTTTTCGGGAAACACACCCCAGGTAAGCACATTTTTAATGTTATTTTCTGTTCTCACTGCGCAAAGTGACTACATTCACAGCCAATGAGAATGTACTGTTATAAATGTACTGAATGTACAGGGACCAATGAAAATCCGTTGTGGGCAGGGCTACCTGGTGCGATTGCTCATAAGTAGAGTTCGTTAGAGCCCGCCCCCTTTTTCAGCAGCGCTGGTTCCGGAAGTATTTTTTCCATTCACATGGAGTATTTTTACGTAGTCTTTATTAAAGCGTTATAAGCCATGAATCAAGCCAATCAGCTACGAGGAGTGTCACAACACTACAGACTTTGATTTGAAGCAAACAAAGTATTTGAAAATCAGACAAAAAGACAAAGGTACGAGACTGTGAACTTAACAGCTTTAGTGAGGGAAAGAACTACAATCCATGATGCATTGCGAACAGCATAATCAAATAAAAAATGGAGAAATCTAAAACTACTAATTTACAGATGTGTGTAAAAACAATATATTTTAGGTTTATTGCAAAATATTTATATAAATATATATACAAACATTTCAGTATTTCGAGGAGCGTAGGGAGGTCGACTCGATTACATCATTCGCAGTGCTTCATGGGAGTGGGCAGAGCTAAAGAGAGGTGGAAACTGATTGGTGGGATTTTCTGCACAGCATCATGGGTAATGTAGTTTTTCACCGGGAATTCTAGTTAAACATGATTATTTAAAAAAATAAGCTGAAAATCAATTCAGGTAAGGTAAGGGTGATTATTTTTATTTATTTTTACCTATTGGTTAATAAGCAGTGATCGATCGGAGCTTCTTAACCCTTCAGCTGTAAGCTGACATCATCATTGTTGGCGCTGCTGTGTGTGATGATGTGTGTGTGTGTGTGTGTGCCTCTTATGCTTGTGTCATTTCCTGAAATAACCTGTGTGTGTGTCTGTCTGTGTCTCTGTCTTGCACTCTAAACACAG
>CM040826.1:37475358-37507858 GCA_022828995.1 Vimba vimba
TTTGGTCCTCAACAGTATGAATCATCAAACTATTTCTGCTGCAGCAAATCAGCCATCATGTGTTGCCAAGGTAACCAAGTATATACACACGCACTCTCACTTTTTGCCTCGTAGACACACACCGTTGCACACACAGATGGTTGAGACACACAGAACACAAGTTCAAGCTTTGTACCTGATTGCTGCAGGCTTGTGCATCTGTGCTTGTGTTTAGATTTGTCAGTCAAACCAATGACAGTTACATTTTTATTTGTAAATCAATTATATTATATCCTGCGTACAGAAATTGAAGCCTGTTAAGATTTTTCACATTATTTTCATGATAGTTAAGCAGATTTTCCCTAAAATTTCCAGACTGTTAGTTTATACTGTATATACGTTTTAAATATTTCAATACTATTTTAATAAATAAACAATATAATTTAATATATATAGGCTTTGTATGTATATATATATATATATATATATATATATATATATATATATATATATATATATATATATATATATATATATATATATATATTCAGAATTACACTAACCTCAGATTAAATATCTGCACGTGTAATGGAATGAGAATTTGTTTAGTTTGCTTAATTATCATGAACATTTTATAAAATACTGCAAATAAAATTTCTTAGGGGTCCTAAAAATAGTCTTTATTTGCAAAATAAAATATAAAACATCATAATTTATTTTTTCTCTTTTGGTTTCACAGTGAAATCTGACCTGTTTTCATAAGATTCACTCGCTAATTCCTTGCGGTTTTCTTCAGGTGCTCTGAATAATTAATGATGGTAATGATTAATGAATAATTGATGTTGGTAAACTGAATGAAATCAGTAAACTTACTATCCCAGCTGGAATATGTTCATTTTAGACCTTGAAACATTAATGCAGAAAACAAGTGTCATCTGATGTAGCTGCAGTTTCATATAATGTAAAAAACAAACAAAAACAAATCCGATCTTAAGGAATGCACAACATCACACCTTCACACACACCCCTGACTGAGGCCCAATTAAAGTAAAAGTTCAGGTCTAAAAATAGAGGCTCATCATTATCAGTTGCCATTCAGAGGTGTGTTTGTGCTTAAGGAAAGGTCACAGCAGGAGCTGACCTCTGATTCTGGCTCCTTCTCATTGACTTGTTATGGGAAAGAGAGACAGACAGCTACTGAAAGAGACAGACAGCGAGTAAAAGAGACAGACAGCGACTAAGAGACAGACAGCTACTGAAAGAGACAGACAGCTGCTGAAAGAGACAGACAGCTGCTGAAAGAGACAGACAGCGACTAAGAGACAGACAGCGAGTAAAAGAGACAGACAGCGACTAAAAGAGACAGACAGCTGCTGAAAGAGAAAGACAGTTACTGAGAGAGACAGACAGCTAGTGATAGAGACAGACAGCTAGTGATAGAGACAGACAGCTACTGAAAGAGACAGACAGCGACTAAGAGACAGACAGCGAGTAAAAGAGACAGACAGCGACTAAAAGAGACAGACAGCTGCTGAAAGAGAAAGACAGTTACTGAGAGAGACAGACAGCTAGTGATAGAGACAGACAGCTAGTGATAGAGACAGACAGCTACTGAAAGAGACAGACAGCTGCTGAAAGAGACAGACAGCGACTAAGAGACAGACAGCGAGTAAAAGAGACAGACAGCGACTAAAAGAGACAGACAGCTGCTGAAAGAGAAAGACAGTTACTGAGAGAGACAGACAGCTACTGAAAGAGACAGACAGCTGCTGAAAGAGACAGACAGCGACTAAGAGACAGACAGCGAGTAAAAGAGACAGACAGCGACTAAAAGAGACAGACAGCTGCTGAAAGAGAAAGACAGTTACTGAAAGAGACAGACAGCTGCTGAAAGAGACAGACAGCGACTAAGAGACAGACAGCGAGTAAAAGAGACAGACAGCGACTAAAAGAGACAGACAGCTGCTGAAAGAGACAGACAACTACTGAGAGAGACAGACAGTTACTGAAAGAGACAGACAGCTACAGAAAGAGACAGACAGTTACTGAGAGAGACAGACAGCTGCTGAAAGAGACAGACAGCTGCTGAAAGAGACAGACAGCTGCTGAAAGAGACAGACAGTTACTGAGAGAGACAGACAGCTGCTGAAAGAGACAGACAGCTACTGAAAGAGACAGACAGTTACTGAGAGAGACAGACAGCTGCTGAAAGAGACAGACAGCTGCTGAAAGAGACAGACAGCTGCTGAAAGAGACAGACAGCGACTAAGAGACAGACAGCGAGTAAAAGAGACAGACAGCGACTAAAAGAGACAGACAGCTGCTGAAAGAGAAAGACAGTTACTGAGAGAGACAGACAGCTAGTGATAGAGACAGACAGCTAGTGATAGAGACAGACAGCTACTGAAAGAGACAGACAGCTGCTGAAAGAGACAGACAGCGACTAAGAGACAGACAGCGAGTAAAAGAGACAGACAGCGACTAAAAGAGACAGACAGCTGCTGAAAGAGACAGACAACTACTGAGAGAGACAGACAATTACTGAAAGAGACAGACAGCTACAGAAAGAGACAGACAGTTACTGAGAGAGACAGACAGCTGCTGAAAGAGACAGACAGCTGCTGAAAGAGACAGACAGTTACTGAGAGAGACAGACAGCTGCTGAAAGAGACAGACAGCTACTGAAAGAGACAGACAGTTACTGAGAGAGACAGACAGCTGCTGAAAGAGACAGACAGCTGCTGAAAGAGACAGACAGCGAGTAAAAGAGACAGACAGCGACTAAAAGAGACAGACAGCGACTAAGAGACAGACAGCTACTGAGAGAGACAGACAGCGAGTAAAAGAGACAGACAGCGACTAAAAGAGACAGACAGCGACTAAGAGACAGACAGCGAGTAAAAGAGACAGACAGCGAGTAAAAGAGACAGACAGCGAGTAAAAGAGACAGACAGCGAGTAAAAGAGACAGACAGCGACTAAGAGACAGACAGCTACTGAAAGAGACAGACAGCTGCTGAAAGAGACAGACAGTTACTGAAAGAGACAGACAGCGAGTAAAAGAGACAGACAGCGACTAAGAGACAGACAGCTACTGAAAGAGACAGACAGTTACTGAGAGAGACAGACAGTGAGTAAAAGAGACAGACAGCTTCTGAAAGAGACAAACAGTTAGTGATAAAGACAGACAGCGACTAAAAGAGACAGACAGCTGCTGAAAGAGACAGACAACTACTGAAAGAGACAGACAGCTACTGAAAGAGACAGACAGTTACTGAGAGAGACAGACAGCGAGTAAAAGAGACAGACAGCGACTAAAAGAGACAGACAGCTACTGAAAGAGACAGACAGTTACTGAGAGAGACAGACAGCTACTGAAAGAGACAGACAGTTACTGAGAGAGACAGACAGCTACTGAAAGAGACAGACCGTTACTGAGAGAGACAGACAGCTACTGAGAGAGACAGACAGCGAGTAAAAGAGACAGACAGCGACTAAGAGACAGACAGCGACTAAGAGACAGACAGCTGCTGAAAGAGACAGACAGTTACTGAGAGAGACAGACAGCGAGTAAAAGAGACAGACAGCTACTGAAAGAGACAGACAGCGACTAAAAGAGACAGACAGCGACTAAAAGAGACAGACAGCTACTGAAAGAGACAGACAACTACTGAAAGAGACAGACAGTTACTGAGAGAGACAGACAGTGACTAAAAGAGACAGACAGCGACTAAAAGAGACAGACAGCTGCTGAAAGAGACAGACAACTACTGAAAGAGACAAGACAGTTACTGAGAGAGACAGACAGCGAGTAAAAGAGACAGACAGCTGCTGAAAGAGACAGACAGTTACTGAGAGAGACAGACAGTGACTAAAAGAGACAGACAGCGACTAAAAGAGACAGACAGTTACTGAGAGAGACAGACAGCTACTGAAAGAGACAGACAGTTACTGAAAGAGACAGACAGCTAGTGAAACAGACAGACAGTTAGGGAAAGAGACAGACAGTGATAGAGACAGACAGCTACTGAAAGAGACAGACAGTGATAGAGACAGACAGCGAGTAAAAGAGACAGACAGCGACTAAGAGACAGACAGCTACTGAAAGAGACAGACAGTTACTGAGAGAGACAGACAGTGAGTAAAAGAGACAGACAGCTTCTGAAAGAGACAGACAGTTACTGAGAGAGACAGACAGTTACTGAGAGAGACAGACAGCTAGTGATAGAGACAGACAGCTAGTGAAACAGACAGACAGTTAGGGAAAGAGACAGACAGTGATAGAGACAGACAGCTACTGAAAGAGACAGACAGTGATAGAGACAGACAGCTAGTGAAACAGACAGACAGCGACTAAAAGAGACAGACAGCGACTAAAAGAGACAGACAGCTACTGAAAGAGACAGACAGTTACTGAGAGAGACAGACAGCTACTGAAAGAGACAGACAGTTACTGAGAGAGACAGACAGTTACTGAGAGAGACAGACAGCTAGTGATAGAGACAGACAGCTAGTGATAGAGACAGACAGCTAGTGATAGAGACAGACAGCTAGTGAAACAGACAGACAGCTACTGAAAGAGACAGACAGTGATAGAGACAGACAGCTACTGAAAGAGACAGACTAAATGAAATGATTAAATACACAGACCACAAATTCAAATGAGCCATTCTGAAGCTCTTCAACATCATCCTGAGTTTAGGTGTATTCCCCAACATCTGGAGCAAAGGTCTTATTACCCCAATCCATAAAAACAGAGACAGATTTGACCCTAATATCTACCGTGGAATATGTGTAAACAGCAACCCTGGCAAACGCGTCTGCAACCTCCTAAACAGCAGACTAGCCCATTCTCTCAGACACAGAAGTGTCAAATTGGCTCCCAACCAAAATATCGCACATCAGACCAGACACACGCTCTCCATACCTGAATCAATAAGCAGATCAACCAAAACAAAAGTAAAATTTTCTCATGCTTTGTTGACTTCAAAAAAAGCTTTCGACTCCATTTGGCATGAAGGTCTTTTTCTTCCATCAATCCAGTGCGGCATCGGAGGAAAAGCATAAGACATCATCAAATCAATGTCCACAAACAACAAATGTGCAGTTAAAATTGGTAACAAACTCACAGAATTCCTCCCTCAGAGTCGTGGAGTGAGACAGGGCTGTCCCACGCTGTGCAATATCTACATAACTGAGCTAGCGAGGGCTCTGGATCAGTCTGACAAAAATAATGATTTTCCGAAAAAGACCCAGCCGCCAAGACCAACATCATAGTTTTAAAGGGGCGGTTGATTATGATTTGACTTTTCTAACTGTAGTTAGTGTGTAATGTTGCTGTTTGAGCATAAACAACATCTGCAAAGTTACAACGCTCAAAGTTCAGAGCAAAGGGAGATATTTGCTTTTAAAGAAATCGCTTTTTAAGGACTACAACAAACGGCTGGTAGAGACTACACCACATTCCTCCCGGGTTAGTGACATCACCAACCCTAGAATTTACATAAACCCCGCCCCCTGAACACGATTTATAGATTATCATGTCAGAATATGCTAATCAATGACTAGAAGATAACTCCACATAAGCTTCATAAATTCATCAACTAACCATTCAGAAATGTCCTGTTGCTTCTACATGTTGTCACTTCTTCTTGAGTCTCTCCATCATTGTCTGACTCCGGTTTGAACATAAAAGGCTAAAAGTTTTTGACATTTTCAGTGCGTGTGTGTGTGAGGTAAAAGGACACGAGCTCTTGAAGCTCCGCCCCCTGTGCCGGGAGCAGCAGCTCATTTGCATTTAAAGGGACAGACACAAAAAAACGGTGTGTTTTTGCTCACCCTCAAAAAGTGACAATTTTAACATGCTGTATAAAAATATCTGTGGGGTATTTTGAGCTAAAACTTCACATACACACTCTGGGGACATCAGAGACTTATTTTACATCTTGTGAAAAGGGCATTATACCAGCCCTTTAAATTGGACAACATGCTCCTTGAACACACGCAGGACTACACTTACCTTGGCATAAATATTAGCAACACAGGAAATAAAAAAAAAACTGTTAACGACTTGAGAGACAAGGCATGGAGAGCTTTTTATGCTATTAAGAGAAATATCTAAATTGACATCCCAATCAGAATCTGACTGAAAATAATCAAAACTGTAATAGAGCCCATCGCTGTACGGGTGTGAAGTCTGCGACTCACAGATCAAGAGTTCGCTAAACGGGACAAACACCCAATAGAGACTCTGCAGACCGAGATGTGTTAAATCTTGCTACGAGTTCAGCGCAAAACCCCAAATAATGCCTGTAGAGCAGAATTAGGATTATACCTCCTTGTGAAAACTATTCAAAAAAGAGCCATTCAATTCCATGCCCACTTAAAATATAGCGATGAACAGACCCTCCATCACACAGCCCTGTCCTGCCAAGAGCTGAAGCCAGAGGAAAACGCCCTCGGCCGACTGGTGTTACAGCTCACAAACTGACAACAAAAACATAGCCAGACCAAACCAAATCATTAAAACACAAAAAGAAGAATCCCTCAAACATTGGACAGACGCAGCAGACAAACAGAGTAAATTGGAATGATATTTGGCCCTGAACAGAAGATATGAATTGACAGGAGGCCTGAGTGAAGTGAGCGACCCTAAACTGAGGAGAGTCCTGAGCGTGTACAGACTCAGACCATAGAGACAGGCAGATACACGCACACACACACACACACACACACACACACACACTCACAGACCTGAAAGTCCTGAGCATGGACAGACTCAGTGAACACAATCTGACCATAGAGACAGGCAGACACACACACACACACAGACCTGGCTGCTGAAGGAAGAGCGACTGTGTCCTCACTGCACACACACACACACACACACACACACACACACACACACACACACACACACACACACACACACACACACACACAGAGACAGAACCGGAAAGTCCTGAGCATGTACAGACTCAGTGAACACAGTCTGACCATAGAGACAGGCAGACACACACACACACACACACACTCACACTCACACACACACAGACCTGGCTGCTGAAGGAAGAGTGTCTGTGCCCTCACTGCACACACACACACACACAGCCCTCACTGCACACACACACACAGCCCTCACTGCACAGAGAATCGGGTGGAAGCAGAGCTAAAATTTTTGACATCCTGCCCCAATTATACAAACATTAGCACACTTTCTTTCCACAACCCACCAGAAAGACTTCCATCAGAAATCAAATATGGACAAACTCCCACTCCTGCTAGGAGAAAGCCCAGATAAACCTGTGTGTGTGTGTGTGTGTGTGTGTGTGTGTGTGTGTGTGTGTGTGTGTGTGTGTGTGTGTGTGTGTGTGTGTGTGAGTGTGAGAGAGAGAGAGAGTGGCTGCCAGGTGTGTGAGGTCCTGTCACAAAAAAAGAGCCTCAGCAGGACAACAATACGCCCAGAGACACTGATATAAATATTAGAAGATTAAACATTTTTATTGCTATGTTTATTTTCACGGAAAGTTTTTTTTTTATGCCTATAATGTCTTTATATATATATATATATATATATATATATATATGCAGTTACTGAGAGAGAGAGACAGTTACTGAGAGAGAGAGTTACTGAGAGAGAGACAGACAGTTACTGAGAGAGAGAAAGACAGTTACTGAGAGAGAGAGAGAGACAGTTACTGAGAGAGAGAGTTACTGAGAGAGAGAAAGACAGTTACTGAGAGAGAGAAAGACAGTTACTGAGAGAGAGAAAGACAGTTACTGAGAGAGAGAGAAAGACAGATCCGGGAATCTCCGGCCTTGTTCAGATCAGAAGGTTAAACTGCACCCCCTCCCCGCCAGATTTATGTGGAGTAAAGACAGTCCTGCCCAGTATGAAGCCCAGCTCCACAGCACTCGTGTTCAGAACATGATAGATTCATTCCTATTTACTTCATTTAGCGAAGAGAAGAAAACTATCAATTTAGCAACTCATCAATTAAATGAAATATTTTCTACAGTGGTCAGAAAAGCCCTGAGAAAAAGAACAAAATACAGATGTAAGAAAGAAATTGCTAAAGATGATTGGTTTGATAAGGAATGCCAAAAATTAAGAAAAGATTTACGATCTTTATCAAATATAAAACACAGAGACCCTGCAAACCAACAAACACGAGACGAATATCAGCAAACCCTCAAAACATACAAGTCACTCCTAATACAGAAAAAAGCTGATCACATGAAAGCAAAGCTTAATAAGATTGAGGAGGCAGTCGATCAGAATTATTTTTGGGAATTATGGAATAATTTAGATAAATCAAAAGAACCCAAACACATTCCCATCTATGATCCAAACATCTGGACAGAACATTTTGGAAAACTCTATTCACAAAACGAACCAACCCTCACCCAAAAACATCTGACCTCCCAACTCTACACCCTGGAACGCACTGTAAAAGACCAGCTCAACCAGTTAGACCAGCCCATATTACTACACGAACTGACAGACAAGATCAAATCCCTAAAAAATAAAAAATCCTGTGGTGTGGATTTAATATCTAATGAGATGCTGAAACACAGCAGCCCCAAACTGAAAGAGGCTATTCTGAAATTATTCAATCTTTCATTAAAATCAGGACACTTTCCTGAGATCTGGAAAGAAAATTTGATTACACCAATTTATAAACAAGGTGAGAAGTACGACCCAAATAACTACAGGGGCATCACAGTGAGCAGCAATCTGGGCAAACTCTTCTGCTCCATCATCAACGACAGACTAGTCCAGTTCATTCAAGAACACAAGATCCTCAACAGCTGTCAGATTGGCTTTATGCCTAAACAGAGAACATCAAATCACATCTACACACTCCACACACTCATACAAAAACACGTCCAACAAACAAAACAAGGGAAAATATTCGGCTGCTTCATTGATTTTAAAAAAGCTTTCGATTCGGTTTGGCATAATGGACTTTTCCTAAAACTAATTCAAAGTGGAATAGGCGGAAGGACATATGACATCATAAAGGACATTTACAATGGGAACAAATGCGGCGTCAAGATTAACGACAAACGCACTGATTATTTCAGTCAAACTAAAGGAGTCCGTCAAGGCTGCAGCCTCAGCCCGACTCTATTTAATATCTATATTAATGAACTGGCATCAACACTTGAGAAGTCCTCTTGTCCTGGTCTGACCCTCGAGGACAGAGAAATCAAAAGCCTCCTGTACGCTGACGATCTCCTGCTGCTGTCTCCTCATGAAGAGGGTCTGCACCAAAGCCTCTCGCTTCTGGAGGAGTTCAGCAGCGACTGGGCCTTACCCATAAACATGGACAAGTCCAAAATCATGATCTTCCAAAAAAAACCTCGCCTTACTGACAACAAATACACATTTACACTTGGGGGAACAATTCTTAATCATGTCACCTGTTATAATTATTTGGGTCTGACAATCTCAGCTTCTGGAAAGTTTGACACTGCAGTGAAAGATCTGACTGATAAAGCACGTAGGGCTTATTATAGTATAAGAAAACCCCTGTTCAAATTTAACCCACCCATTAAACTATGGCTGAAAATCTTTGACAGCATCATCAAACCCATCCTCCTATACGGCTGTGAAATCTGGGGCCCCAAATTTAAACTAAATTACGATTCCTGGGACAAAACCCCTGTGGAAACTTTCCACCTCGAGTTCTGCAAGAACATCCTGGGAACTCACAGAAACGCTCCGAGTCTGGGTTGCCGGGCAGAATTAGGCAGATTCCCTCTCCTATCTGAGATCCAGAAGAGAGCCGCAAAGTTCTGGTTCCATCTATCAGATGCGCAGACAGACAGTTACCATCACTGCGCTCTCAGATACAGGGCAGGACACCCCGAGAGCGACCCCATGACACATTTAGTGGAAAAACACCAACTTAATCCAACAATTCAGTTCAGACACGCAAAAGTAAAAGAAATAGGGAACATAACCAAAGAAGAATACATACAAGACTGGCAGATAAAGGTCACACAAGTAAATAAATTAAAATACTTCCACAAAATAAAGTCTGATTATAAATTGGCCCCATACCTGAGCGAGATCAGTAATTATGGTCAGAGAAAGCTCCTGACGAGGTATCGCATCAGTGACCACAGTCTGTGTGTGGAGACGGGCCGACACAAGCCGAGCTGGAAAGCCAGAGAGCTCAGACTGTGTTCACACTGCACTGATGGAGTCGTGGAGGACGAGCTGCACTTCCTCACCCAGTGCAGCAAGTACAAACACATCAGAGACTCTTATTTCACACTAATAGCACAGATTTTACCCCAATTCCAACAAGCGAGCCTCACAGACAAACTGTCTTATATTCTGGGAGAGAAAGAAGAGTGTGTTCTCCTGGCAGCGCAGTGTGTGTCTTCCTGCCATCATATGAGGGACAAGGGCTGAACCCTCTTCCCTTAAACTGCTCTCTGTACTTATTTATTTTATTTTTTTTATTTTTATTTTTTTCATTGTGATATATTTATGCATAATATTGAAATATATTTTTAATTGTTTTATTTATTTTTTATTGTTAAATTTTATGTATCAACCTGTACGTATATGTTTGTATATGTCTATTGCTTTGGCAATATTGTGCTATTTTACACAGTCATGCCAATAAAGCTCATTTGAATTGAATTGAATTGAATTGAATTGAAAGACAGTTACTGAGAGAGAGAGAAAGACAGTTACTGAGAGAGAGACAGACAGTTACTGAGAGAGAGAGAGAGAGAGAGAGAGAGAGAGAGAGAGACAGTTACTGGGAGAGAGACAGACAGTTAGTGAGAGAGAGAGACAGACAGTTACTGAGAGAGAGAGAGAGAGAGAGAGAGAGAAGGGATTGTGGCTGGTTAATATTGATGAGCATTTATCCCAGTGCCATTCAAAGAGATGACCTTTACACACACACACACACACACACACACACACACACACACACACACACACTCTCGCTCATTCTGGCTTTCACTGCCTTCAAACTGTTGAGACTGTATTCAGTCGGGCAGCAGAACCTCTTTCTCTGTTGTTGTATTTGACTCGAATACTCTCAGTAGTTTATATGATCATCAAAAATCATAATATTTGAACGTATGAACGTATGAATTTGTTTGAACAAATGAACGTATTACTGTTACACACACACATCATTTTCAACTCTAGATCTACAGTTTTGTTTGATCATGTCTAATATCAATTCAATTTCAATTCAAATGAGCTTTATTAGCATGACTGTGTAACACAATGTTGCCAAAGCATCAACATATTATATATAAATAATAAAACAAACAAACAAAACATATATGTATAGATCATGTCATATGTAGCATATTAAATATAAATAAATAGATAAATAAACACAATTTATCCTAATAAATGAATAAATACAGTGGGTCTCTAGAGAATTAGCTGACTCTGGCGTTGTGAATAGCTAACACATATTTAGCCGCTAGTGCAGCTGTACTATATCTCTTTGTCCAGTGTTTGCATGTAAAGTGTGCTTGTGTTGTGTGTCTTTATGATACATGACACTTGCTTTGATGTTTTCTATAATCGATGACGTTTTAAGTGACTGTTTGTGATCGCAGTGTGTAGACTTATAAAATGTTGGTATAAATGCACACAAAACCCCAGCGCGTGATTCGCTAATCCACACACACACACACGCGCGTTCCGATGAACAACGAGACGATCGCTGCGAGCGGATAAATGATGACTCAGTAAAGAGATTCATTGAACCATCTCAAGACATCAA
This sequence comes from Vimba vimba, assembly GCA_022828995.1. Taxonomy (NCBI): domain Eukaryota; kingdom Metazoa; phylum Chordata; class Actinopteri; order Cypriniformes; family Leuciscidae; genus Vimba; species Vimba vimba. The sequence goes on from CM040826.1 coordinate 37,487,111, forward strand.
GATCCAACAACACATGGGTAAACATTTACACATGATGTATACACACATACACTGACTATCAGACACACACACACACACACACACACACACAGGTCACAGACAGGTTCATGCATTACTCACTCAACTAGAGACCAAAACACACGTCATTAAGTGAGAGACTGAAGCTCAGAGGAGTTCAGCTCCCGGCTGTGTGATTCAGCAGACGTGAAGTTTAACCCACACACACACACACGCGCGTGGCTGCGGGCGGATCGAGATTGTGTGTGTGTGTGTGTGTGTGTGTGTGTGTGTGTGTGTGCTATGATGGGTTATTAGATGTTTGTGATGCCTCATCGAGATGATGATGATTTCCTGACAAAAGAGCCTCATAAGGTCTTGAGCTTTTATTCGAGTCGAAATTAGTTCTTCTGCCCACAGGTGTGTGTGTGTGTGTGTGTGTGTGTGTGTGTGTGTGTGTGTGTGTGTGTGTGTGTGTGTGTGTGTGTGTGTGATGGGTAGGTTTAGGGGTCGGGTTAGTGTGTGTGTGTGTGTGATGGGTAGGTTTAGGGGTCGGGTTAGTGTGTGTGTGTGTGTGTGTGTGTGTGTGAGATGGGTAGATTTACGGGTTAGTGTGTGTGAGTGTGTGATGGGTAGGTTTAGGATTAGTGTGTGTGTGTGTGTGTGTGTGTGTGTGTGTGTGTGTGTGTGTGTGTGTGTGTGTGTGTGTGTGTGTGTGTGTGTGTGTGTGTGTGTGTGTGTGTGTGTGTGTGTGATGGGTAGGTTTAGGGGTCGGGTTAGTGTGTGTGATGGGTAGGTTTAAGGATCGGGTTAGTGTGTGTGAGTGTGTGATGGGTAGGTTTAGGGGTCGGTTTAGTGTGTGTGTGTGTGTGTGTGTGTGTGTGTGTGTGTGTGTGATGGGTAGGTTTAGGGGTCGGGTTAGTGTGTGTGTGTGTGTGTGTGTGTGTGTGTGTGTGTGTGTGTGTGTGTGTGTGTGTGTGTGTGTGTGTGTGTGTGTGTGTGTGTGTGTGTGTGTGTCAGGTTAGTGATAGGGGAACAGAATATACAGTTTGTACATTATAAAAAACATTATTTCTATGGAGAATAAAACATGAAAACACAACATCTACAGCTGGAGCACTAGATAGAGCGATAGAGTGATAGAATGAAAGAACGATAGATAGATAGATAGATAGATAGATAGATAGATAGATAGATAGATAGATAGATAGATAGATAGATAGATAGATAGATAGATAGATAGATAGATAGCAAGTCTATCTATCTCTCGTTCTATATTTGTCGTTCTATCGTTCGTTCTGTCCATTTACTGCATTCATCATCCAAAAACATTTTTCTCTCATCCATCAGTCTGTTGCTTGTTTTTCTTTGTCTTTTAGTCTCCTGATCTTTCTTACACTCTCTCTCTCTCTCTCTCTCTCTCTCTCTCTCTCTCTCTCTCTCTCTCTCTCTCTCTCTCTCAGTGTGTGTTTGCTCTAAACATTTACTGCCGCACAAAGGTCACGACACACCCATCCATTTATCTCTCTCTCCCGTTTCTCTTTTATCTCCTCCCTCCCCGTTCCCTCCGTTTCTCCGTCTGTGCCCTGCATTCGACAACATATCATTCCCGTAATTTCTTGGTTCCTCCCCTTTCATTAAATAAATCCCTCCATCTCCTGATTCCATTCATCACGCTCTCTCTCTCTCTCTCTCTCTCCGCTGAAACTCATTCAGAGATTGATTCTGCTCGCTGCTTTTAAGTGCTCAGATAAAGGTGTGTTAGGATAAAAGAGAAAAACCCTTTCCACTCCTTATTCTCTCCTGCAGCCTGAGGAGACGAGCGGGAAACGATTAACTTCACCTCTCTACCTCTTTCTCTCCATCTATCACACACACACACACACACACACCTCATCCCCAAAGCTGTCAGTATTCCGCAGCTGATGAGGGCTAAAAGAGCTGGAAGGCAGCCAGGGCAGAGATAACACACACACACACACACACACACACATTCTGCAGACTCAGGCTGGGCGTCCAGTGCGCGAGAGAGTGCGAGGTTTCTTCCCGGCGGGAGAGAGGTTAAACTGGGATTGACTCGCCTCTGCTGGTCCCTGTTTGACTCCTGAAAACACACACAGCGCTCCTTCAGTCGTTCCTTAAGAACCGTTTTGTCTCTTTAAAGTTCTTGATTTGCTATAAGGTTCTTCAGATCTGTATTTCGGTCTCTGGTTTCTTTTGAATCATCAAGAAAGTTTGGTTACACTTTAGATTAGAGCCCAATTCTCACTATTAACTACAACTTTTGCTACAAAAAAGTTTTCCCACAATGGGGTCCATCATCATATTCTTCAAAATATCTTCCTCAGAAGAGAGAAATTCATACAGGTTTGAAACAACTTGAGGGTGAGTAAATGATGACAGAATTTTCATTTTTAAGCGAACTATTCCTTTGAGTTTAAGTATTTTGGTGGGATTGGGGGATGTAGAATATGATCATGCAGAATAAGGCATTAATATGTGCTTCATAAGTACTAAAAAACAGCCAAAATCCTAGTAATATGCATGATAATAAGCAACTAGTTAATAGTGAGAATTGGACCCTAAAATGTTACCGAAAATTTCATTTCACAACAATTTTCATTGTTGAACATGTTTTGACCTTTTATGGTTTAATCAAAACGTCATAACTGGACCTTCCGGTGAAAACTTCTCTCTGGTGACCTATGCAGGATTCTCCAGTCATTTAGTCCTGTTAAACCCCACCCCCTTCATTTGCATGCACGTTTAAGTGCCACGCCCACACCTCAACAGCCAATCAACATCCGACACATAACAGCAAGTCCCCGCCCTACATTTTTTAATTTTTAATGTACATCACAATACGGGACATAGTAACTTTCTCTACTTCCATTTCAACTAAAACTATTAAAACCATTTAACTGAAATTAAATTAAATTGAAATATTAGATAAAAAACTAAAGCAAGTCCCCCTGTGGTGAAAATGTGTATGTGGTGTTTTTAAAATGCTTTAAGACAAGCCATGTGTAATTCATAAGTCGACAGCATTGCTGAGTGTTTTCTCCTTAAAACTGCAGTGAACCAAAGACAGTCTCAAAAACACGCTTTGAAATCGCTGGTGTTTCTGACGCCACAAACTACCTTGTAACCAATCAGATCAACGTGTGATCGTCAACCAGTGGATCTCTGAGTGAGTGAGTGAGTGGAGGAGGCGGGGCTCATTTGCATATTCATAGAACCGTGAATACTAAATGAGGGTGTCGAGTGACAGTCAAGATATTTTAAGGCATGAAGAATGTTTTTTTTAAGGAAAAAACGTTTAAATATGTAATTTTGGTGGGATATAAAGTTTTAAGGGATAAAATGATTGCCTACAGGGGGACTTTAAACTAAAATAAAATGAGAAATATTGCCTTGGCAACTAACTGAAAATACGTTTAGATTGAAGCGCTAAAATAACTAACTGGAAATAAATAAAAAAACTCAAAAAAATAAACCTAAACAGTAATATTTAAAAATAAAAATGACGAAAGCACTTAACCGAATTATAATAAAACTGAACTAAAATTAAAACACAAAAATAAAACATTAAAATAAAAGCTATTTAAATAAATAAACCTGCCGTAAACACCTGAAATCTGATGCCACTGGTGGGGAAGAGCTCATAATGTACGGATCTGCTTGTACGATATTTACAAAAGCCAGTAATCGAGAAAGCAGATTTAAAGTAAGCCTGCCCAATTCAAAGTCACACAATCAAAGTCAGGCTTACATAAATACATGAATTAACGGCCAGTTAGATGCTTTTTCCAATGCTCCTGATGCTCTCGTAGACTCCAGTGGAGCACGCGCGTCTGCTGTCCTATCAGCATTGATCTCGACTGCACTAAAATCAGTCAATGATACAGGTGCTGTCGACTCCCAGCGGAGCGCCTGCGTACAGGACTCCACTTTTCATGATTAATTGGAAAAGGTTTTAAGATCTCAATGGCCTCTTGAGTGCCGAGGTTTCTACGGTACTCAAAAATGCACTTTAAGTGTGTAAACAGGCTGGTAATGCTCATCTGTGTTTGCATAGAGAGCATTTCTGCTCTACAACCCTTTTTGTTTCTGACTTGAATTGCAGGCAACTGAAAAGAACAACAACCACTCAGACAGACGCGCACACACACTCCAAGAGTTGAAGTTGAGGTACAGTCAAACCAACATTTATTCAGACACCTTCAACATTTCTCTCATTATCACAGTTTATTCGCTATAGTTTAGAAAATGGTAATAAAATATGACAGATCAGTGGATATTTGACTGGTTTTGTCCGTCCTTCTGTTAGACTGTCTCACTGATGAATTATGTTGAATATCTGTCAGCTGTTCAATTTAACTACACAATTAGATAATACCAGTTTAGCTCAACCAGTGACCAAGCAATGCTTCATTGTGTTCAGTCTGTGTGTAAAAAGAGCATTAGCAATTAAAGAAAAAAACACTTCAGCAAAACATGATCAGCTCAAAGTGTGGGAATCATTTTTGCTCCCAAATTTTTATAAATGTTACTGGTAGTCACTGTATGAAGAATTTTAGGTATAATATGTCACAGTTTACTTTATTTTGCTCTCCTCAACTATAGTGTCCTGCACACACTAGTAAAAAAAATATAAAAAATGATATCTGGTGTCTGAATAATTTTTGGTTTGACTTTATATGCATGCACTGAATGAATGAAAGAGTTGCATTGTGTCATTAACACTGCATTAACAGAATATCAGTTTTCAAACAGGTTTCTCGGATGCTCCCAGCATCCTTCCTCATCTGCCATTGGTCAGTCAACAGATAGTCCCGCCCTCAAACTCACTTCACTGGTTGAGTCAGAGGTTGACATGCCACTCAAACAAATGCATCACTCAGGAAATCAAATGACTGGCTAGAAACTGCAGCGACTCAATACGAACTCCACTCGTTTTCTCTGATTATGTGACATAACGTTTGACATCTTTCACTCACAGGCATTGGTGACAGCAAAGCTGTTGGCCGTCTCGATGTTGTCGACATGTGGAACCAGGTTGAATGGGGCTTCCGTGGCGTTCGGACTCGTGTTGTGGAGAAATATGGCCAAGCGGAAAGCTGTGTATTCTTGATCCGTGTTTCTTATAAACAACCCACCTGGAAAGAGCGAGAGAAAGAAAGAATGAGAGACTGCAAAGAGAAAGAGGTGCTTATATTCTGTATTAATTTCTGCTTTACTTTCACTATAGAGTGCAAAATTGCCTGCCGTTGCGTTTCTATTTATTTCCCCCATAGAGCTTTTTAAAATAGTCTTCATTAAAGAGTTATAAACCATAAATCAAGCCAATCAGCAACAAGGTGAATCACAACATTACAAACTTTGATTTGAAGCAAAAAAGTATTTGAAAATCAGACAAAAAGACAAAGGTATGAGACTGTGAACGTAACAGCTTTAGTGAGGGAAAGAACTACAATCCCATGATGCATTGCGAACAGCATAATCGAGTAAAAAATTAAAGAAAAATATAAACTAAACACTTAAAATGTTTATTATATATAAAACAAAATAAGTTTATTGCAGTATTTCAGTATTTGAGAGCGATTAGATTGTCATTTGCAGTGCTTCATGGGAGTGGGCGGAGCTTGTTTCAACTCTCTGATTGGTGGAATTTCCTGTGCAGCATCATGGGTAATGTAGTTTTTCACCACGAATTCTGTGGTTAAACATGATAATTTTAAAACTAAGCTGAAATAATGTGGGCTGACGGCTTCAACAGAAGCAAATACCATCGATTAATAACATCGTAGCTCACAGTATAGCCGTCTTTTAAGATTGATAGATTGATAAGTTATCATTAAAAATCTATTTCCCTATGGAGAAAATGAATGGAGTTTTTACTTCCAGACCCCGACTGTTGTGCTCTATGGATCATCATCTTGGCTCTTAAAGGGTTAAAATAAGTCTTTGATGTCCCCAGAGTGTGTGTGTGAAGTTTTAGCTCAAAATACTCCACAGATATTTTTATACAGCATGTTAAAATTGTCACTTTTTGAGGGTGAGCAAAAACCGTTTTTGTGTCTGTCCCTTTAAATGCAAATGAGCTGCTGCTCCCGGCACAGGGGGCGGAGCTTCAAGAGCTTGTGTCCTTTTACCTCACACACATAAGCACTGAAAATCTCAAAAACTTTTAGCCTTTTATGTTCAAACCGGAGTCAGACAATGATGGAGAGACTCAAGAAGAAGTGACAACATGTAGAAGCAACAGGACATTTCTGAATGGTTAGTTGATGAATTTATGAAGCTGATGTGGAGTTATCTTCTAGCCATTGATTAGCATATTCTGTCATGATAATCTATAAATCGTGTTCAGGGGGCGGGGTTTATGTAAATTCTAGGGTTGGTGATGTCACTAACCCGGGAGGAATGTGGTGTAGTCTCTACCAGCCGTTTGTTGTAGTCCTTAAAAAGCGATTTCTTTAAAAGCAAATATCTCCCTTTGCTCTGAACTTTGAGCGTTGTAACTTTGCAGATGTTGTTTATGCTCAAACAGCAACATTACACACTAACTAAAGTTAGAAAAGTCAAATCATAATCAACCAGCCCTTTAACCACCCCATCTGTTCCACTCGGATGTTTGTCACAATACGGAAGAAAAGATCAATTGCTGCATCCATGTCATCACCACTTTATTATTCTTAACTAAACCTAAAAAATGAAGAAGAAAAAAAATCTCTTTGTTAATTTAAATAAAGCTGACTGAAATGAAACTGACTAAATGTTGCCTTGACAACTAACTGAAACAAGTTGAAGCACTAAAATTACTCATTGTAAATACAATGAAAAAAGTATACATCTTTAAAACAATTCAGCTGGAAAAAGTGAGAGGGAGAAAGAATAAGTGACTGCAAAAAGCAAATAAGAGAAAGAGGTACTTATGTATCTTAAAGGAACACTTCACACTAAAATGGAAAATTCTGTCATTGTTTACCTGTATGACTGTTTTTCTTTCACAAAAAATCTATAAAACCTCTTGGACGTACAGTAGCTCTAAAATCTCAATGCGTTTACATTCAGATATGGCACATGGACTCTAAACACCACTGGCTCTCACGTGTTTTTGACTGTCAACCACCATCAATGACGTCAAATCTTGATTCACCACATTGGAATGAACACAAATGTGACCCTGGACCACTAAATCAGTCACATGGGTAAATTTTGGGAAATTGAGATTTATACATCATCTGAAAGCTGAATAAATAAGCTTTCCATTGATGTGTGGTTTGTTAGGATAGGACAATATTGGTTGAGACACAACTATTGTAAATCTGGAATCTGAGGGTGCAAAAAAATCGAAACATTGAGAAAATCTCCTTTAAAGTTGTTCATTTATGTTGGCGATTGTGCTGCATTCACTCACACAAATACACGTTTTATATATTTACGGTAGGAAATTTACTAAATATCTACATGGAACATGATCTTTACTTAATATACTCATGATTTTTGGCATAGAAGAAAAATCGATAATTTTGACCCATACAATGTATTGTTGGCTATTGCCACAGATATACCCGTGCGACATGTGACTGCTTTTGTGATCCAGGGTCACAAATGTGAATGAGATTTAAGACACCAATGAAAATGTTTCAGCAAATAATGATTTTGAATAACGATCAGCCAAATCAATGAATTTGACCTTTTTTAAAATGAGGTCAGATTTTACTGTGGGTGTTAAAAGGATGAGACAACAAAGCAAAGGTAAGTTCAGTAAAAACGGTGTATTTACAATATTCACGATCAAAAAGTAATGCATGGATTGCTGTTTTATGCAGCTTATTAGTGCTCATCTGCATTCACTTTAATTGTGCAAAATACTAGGGGTGTAACAGTTCATGTATTCGTCCCGAACCGGCACGATACAGACGTCATACAGTCAGATGATGAATACAGTCAGACACAGGCGATCCACACTCCAGTCCAGAAGGGGGCGCATGCGGTAATGCAACGCGGTTTGCTAACCGCCACAACAGGAAAAACAGCAGAAGAAGAAGAGACGATCCACGCACCAACCCAAAACTAGAGTTCAGAATACGCAGAGTTCAGATTCATTTTTGTGACGCGCTCCACAAACTTCACGGAAAGGAAACAAAAATGCGACATCCTGTTTTGTTTTCTTTATTTTACAAAAGCACAATGTTTTGTCTTTGTTGTGAGTGTACACTAATAAAAACAGACCCTTTACAGTTTCGAATGACGTCTTGCATGATTGCCATGTAAATGTACCGAACCGTGACTTCTGTGTACAGTTACGCCAGCGTGAACATTCTGCTAAACATCTCGTTTTGTGCTCCACAGATTAAAGAAAGCCATTCCGGTTTGGAACAACATGAAGGTGAGTTAAATGTTCATTTCTGGGTGAACGATCCCTTTAATCTTGGAAATGAAGTGTGCTGAGGATGGCTTGTGTGGCCGTGTCACCAGAACAGGCACGTCTACACTTGGCACGGCCAGTTTCATCACATCCTCTCTAATTATTCTCTCTTTCTGATAGACATTTTGGCTTCAACTGCCGTTTGAGATCCCACAACGTGCTTTTATGTGTGAGGAACAACACAAGCATTGTGCATTTGCATTGCACGGTATGTAAATGTCATTAGGCATTGCGTGCAACTCTGAGAGCGCGTGTGTGTGTGTGTGCGTCCGTATTTAGCGTATTAACTTTATCGGCAGTGCTGTCAAAGGCGTGCAAGTCAGCGGCTGCATCTCATTATGGCGTGAGACTCTCCATCTCAATGAGCAATGCAGTGACTGAACACACACACACAAGACACATCCTGCAAAAGGAGAGGGAACTGTGTGTGTGTGTGTGTGTGTGTGTGTGTGTGTGTGAGGGGTGGCTGGGCATGCATAGTGGTTTGTTGATATTAATCAAATGTAGAGCTGCGAATCTGTAAAGTTTGATTGGGAAGAAGAGGTCATCCAGAATACTGCAGTGATGCCCTGAACTGAAGAGGAAAAGCGCACTCAACATGCTCTTACACCACAGTCTTCATCATGACCACACACACACACACACACAGCAGCACAACTCATGCATGCTATAACCCCTTAAAAAACATTATATTTAACAATTATACAATCATTCAGTATCACATTTTAAGAAAAATAGCACCAGGTCAGGGCACTTTGTAGGGCCGTAACCACCAAAGGCATTGAGTGATGTGTCCATCCCCAAATTTTAAACTAATCGGAGGTTTTCACTGACCAAACTTTTATATTTGGTTCCCCGAAGTCCTTTGCTCATGCATCATTGGTTCTTTGGCTTGTAACTGGCAGCAGAACCCAGTTTGGTGCTGAAAAGCAGCTTTTTAGGGTCTAATAAGGTGAACAGAGCGAGAACACAAAGAGCCATTTCAGCACACGAGGTTCTTAAGGTTGGTATGATTTTAAATAGCCTTTGACATCGCTATTTTTAGACTCATCTCTCTGTATTTGTATTGTATATTATTATGCACTACATTGTATCTGTTGCACTGCGATATTCCTCGTGGGATTATTAAAGTGTCTGTCGTGTTAGAAGTGTAACTCACCGATTTGGACACTGCTGGGAAAAGCCCCTTCACTGAGTCCCCACAGCAGCGGGAACAACACCAGGATCCGCATTCTGTCCGAATCAGAACAACCCGTCCGGACACATGGATGGATGGATAGATGGATGGATGGAGACGAGATTGCGTGACCGGACGGAAATTAAAAGAAATAAATGGATAATCTCGCAAAAGGGACTTTCAGCAATCCATCCTACTGGCAATCCGTGTGTTCCCCGCAGTATCCACTGGAGAGAGAAGAAGAATCTGTCCGGATGGATGAACGCGCGAGAGAGAGAGAGAAAGAGAGAGAAGGCGCGCGCGGGAGAGAGAGAGAGAGAGAGATGCGCGCGCTCACTCTGCGCTCTTTGCCTCAGAGGTCTTCGCTTTTTAGCTGTGTTTGCTAAGGCAAGTACCATGCACTATTACTGACACGTCTATTTATTTAAACAAACCCCCTTACCATACCAATTCAACTTGGCACTTGGCGTGTAACTCGTTCCTCAAATCATCAGTCTTTACACGACTTTACTAGGGGATTTCAATGTGCTGGACGAGAAAAAAAATCCATCAGACTCGCATATATCTACAGACTAAGACAACACAGAGACGCGAGACTTTTGACTGGAAGCAAAAGACATCATAGCAACGCCCTAGCGACCGCGTTCTGTTCCGTTCCAGTGCGTCTGTTTTTGAACGCAAGAACGCGTCCTGTTTGAACGCCCTAAGGACTCGCGTGCGTTCTTTACGGATACAGAAACATGGTCTTCAGGGGTTAGTGCTCACTACTTCTCTCTCCTTCTGTTCTTTTCTCCTGTCTTTCTATTGCGTGCAACACATATGAGCTATCCCTGTTGTGGAATAAAATGTTGTATAACAGTTGAACAGAAATGTGTGTGTACAGTACACTAAACGCAAATTTCATGCACATACTATATGCATATAGTGTGTGTATATAGGGTAAGATGGGGTTAGAACAAAATGTAAAATTATTCAAAGAGGCCAAAAGAAGTAAATAAAAAACAGAATTAATCTGTCATTAATGAAAAAGACTATATCAACTATTCTATTTAAAATTTAATTTTGACAATTTAGTTGAATAACTGATGACAGACAAAGCAGACTCCCAGTAAAAGAGACTCATTTTGAAAGGTAAAATGATTCTGTGACTTACAGTATATAGGCATATGAATTTAATTGCCCATATTTTAATTGAAGATATGTAGCATAATAGCAACACGATGAACTCAAACTGAATGATTTCACACAACTAGGTTTTAATGAAAGCGAAGATGTCTGAAATGTACATCTTATTCATGGAAATACTGAACAGCAACCCCATTAATTACACTAATTATCAAATTTGAAACATAACAGCACTCTGTGCCAATTCTGGGCGGCTCATCTTACCCCATGGGGTCTAATTTGATCTTTTTACTTCAAAATAAAAGCTATAACTTCTACTCCACAAATCTAAAAACATCGGTGTGTCCCTCATCAACAAATAGACACACAAAACTTTGATATTCAGCATAATACAATGTTATAGATCTCTATTTTCCAGAGGAACAAAATTAGATCAAATAACCTCGAAACTGACTAAATCTCACAAATGTTGATATTCATATGAAATGACAAAATTAAAAAATGGGAAAATTCATCAAAAGTGCTGATTTTGTGTCATCTAATGGTCATCTTACCCTACATATGCATAGAATATAATACAGGACGTTTTACAGTGTATAATGGAACAGGTATGTAATGCAATACAGTGTATGTTGTGTAAACACATCACAGTACAATAAGTAGTGTAAAGTACAGTATAAAACGGTATTTGTTCTGGGATGTTATGGCGCAGGTAAAGAAGTCTCTCTCCTCTCATCTTATGACCTTATGATATAAAACTGCCAGAATATTTTCATGCACAGTCCATAAATCCGTCAGTTCTTTTCATCTGGATTAGTGTCTCCTCAGCGTTCACCTCTCTAAAAAGGTTTCCGTCCCCTCTCATATTTATATATTCTCCGGTTAATATATACGAGTTGCTGTCCCACTGCTTTATGAGGTTTGGCTCGTGGTTTCCACGTGTCTTATTGCCCATTCATAATCGTTACGGCCTCCGGTGGCACTGACAGACGGATTGTGGAGCTCCCTCGGCTTCTTTACAGGCTGAGACGAGAGAGACTTGTGTCTTGAAGGGTTTGTGGGATGGCTGGAATATGGCGAATGGATGCTTCATCTCTAAAAGCGATCAGAAGAGGTTCCTGACTGTGTTTTTAGAGTGTGTGTTGCTGTCCGTGGTGCTGAATGTTGGAAAGACACCACCTGCTTTTCAAATATAATGAAAAACTGTAAATATGCAATGATATTATTCCAAATTAACTAAATATTCTGGTCGACTTGCAGGGGGTTTTGAAGCCTCAATTGTGATGATTCCCTTCTAAAAATGTTTTTGAAAAAAGTCACGGTAACACTTTATTTTACAGTGTCCTTGTTACATGTACTTACCATAGTAAATGATGCATAATTACATGCAACTAACTTTCAAACAAAGTCTAATCCTAACCCTATAGTAAGTACATGTAGTTAATTAATATTACTCAGTACTTAAATATATAATTACTCTGTAACAATGACACCTTAATATAAAGTGTAATCAAAGTCGCTTTTATGTTCACCAAGGCAGGATTTGTTTAATCAAAATATTGAATTAAAAATATAGTAAAAACAGCAAAATTCTAAAATATTATTACAATATAAAATAGCGGTTTTCTTTGTGAATATATAGTAAAGTGTAATTTATTCCTGTGATCAAAGCTGAATTTTCAGCATCATTACTCCAGTCTTCAGTGTCACATGATCCTTCAGAAATCAGTATAATATGATGATTTGATGATCAAGAAACATTTATGATTATTATGTGATGAAAAAACAGTCTTTGATAAATAGAAAGTTCAAAAGAACATTATTTATATGAAATAGAATGCTTTTTAGTTTTTTTTTTAGTAATAATTTGTAGAAAACAGCATATTTTTTTCCATTGTACAAAAGCCAAAACTAATTCTAAATATACAATAATAAATATAAGTTACAAAGTATTCTTCTAGTTACAGTTAAAAAAATTACTTTGTTGACATCGTATATATATTTATTTTCTATGGACTATTAAACCTGTACTTTCAATAAATAAATAAAAACTTACAATAAAAATCATAAAACAGAGAATATTGCAGTTTTAAAGATCAAAGTGCAGATTAATGTAGTTTTTCTCTCCTAAAAGAACGAAGTGATTCTGAACTGAAACGAGTCGTCAGTAATTCAGTCTCACTTCCTGTTGCATACCGATGTAAGAATGTAGCTAATTAGCATAATGTCAGCCTGTGGTCTTGATTGGCTGAACAGCGTCTCTTAGCCCCGCCCTCAAACACTGTAGTTTATCTGAGACTGGAAGAGTTTGGTTTGATGAGATTGATACGGTAAAACCCACGCCATCGTCACTGTTCGTATCACTGTGTGTCAAGAGCTGAGATTCAGATATGATCATGAGCGTTTGCTTTCTGACCAATCAGAGCAGAGCAGCTCTCAGAGAGGCGGGGCTTAGAGAGACTGAATCTTCAAACAAAGCGTTTTTCTTTATGAGTAAATTAAGTTTTTTGACCTTGGATGCATGGAAACCAATTGTAGGAGAGTCTAAAAGAAAATCAGGAACCTTTAAAATAGCATAATAGAAGCACTTTAAAGTTAGAGTATGTGAGCACACACAACTTTTAGTTAAAAACATCAATGAAAAGTTGAATCCTCGTGATATAGGACCATTTGAGGTATTGTCGCGAGTCTCTTTCAGCTCTTGTGAAGTGGAGTTGTTGTGAGGAATTACTTTGATGACTCTCTCAGTGAGGTGTAATGACTCTCTCTCTCTCTCTCTCTCTCTCTCTCCCAATAATGGCCCTCCTGAGATGTTAGTAAAGAATTGGATGGATCTGATTTTAGGGGCATTTCTTCTCACCATGTAAACGACTGTTGAGCATGTATTTCATAGAGGGCGTGAGAGAATTGATGTGTGTGAAATCTCTCTCGCTCTATATCGGTGTGTTCCTCCACCCCGCCTCACCTCCTCCTTTAATGCTTGAAAACCAAGCGCTTCCAGAGAACGCTTACAAAGGATGAGCCGATCAATGGAGTCTGGAGGCACGAATTGGATCCCAGTGCCAGAGAAAAAGAGATTCAATTTATTGATTGGATCAAAAGTAACAAGAGCAATTGGTTCGGTTTCAACTTCATGAGAAACTCAACACAAAATAGCTTTTCGCTTGCTTTCCCAGGGGAAAATTATTTTGCTCAGAGTTTGCAGTTTTGTAGCTCAGGAGGTTCTCGTTTATGTTTCGTTAGGTATAAACTTATAGTCTTCTGAAAATTACTTTGGTGACCGAATATTTGTATCAACCGTATAGCTACTCTTTAATGTTGTACAGAAGGTTTGACCAATCAGATGAAGGGGTTTCGTTCCAGCGCCGCCTACATGTGTGAATGAGATAGTTAAGCCCTAAAAATGATTTGTAGACCACAAAGAAAAGGAGAAATCGAGCCATAATCTCATTAAACAAAGATGTGCGGTGAAATTAAATAAATTAAATGAGTTCATTTCACTCAAATATTAATGAAAGTTCATTGTGCTTAATAGAAAAAAGTCACTTGAACTTTGGATTATGTTAAGCTCAAACTGAATGAGTTCTAGTTCCCAGCATGCTTTCTGTCAGACTGTTTAAGGAGAATGTTAAAGGTGCAGTAAGCGATTTCTGAGAAACAGTGTTGAAAGTGGATTGGACCAAGCAGAACAACACACTTGTAGCCAATCAGCAGCAGGGGGCGTGTCCACTCATGATGGGGGAGGAAAGAGAGTGAGCCAATCAGCAGTGTCCACTCATGATGGGGAGGAGAGAGTGAGCCAATCAGCAGAAGGGGGCCTGTCCACTCATGATGGGGGAGGAGAGAGTGAGCCAATCAGCAGAAGGGGGCCTGTCCACTCATAATGGGGGAGGAGAGAGTGAGCCAATCAGCAGTAGGGGGTGTGTCCACTTATGATGGGGAGGAGAGAGTGAGCCAATCAGCAGTAGGGGGTGTGTCCACTCATGATGGGGAGGAGTGAGTGAGCCAATCAGCAGTAGGGGGTGTGTCCACTTATGATGGGGAGGAGAGAGTGAGCCAATCAGCAGTAGGGGTGTGTCCAGTCATAATGTGGGAGGAGCAAGAGGGAGATTTGAAGAAAGACTGTAGAAAGCCCGAGACCTGAGAGACATTACAAAAGAGAAAAGCTCAGAGAAATTTCACTGGAAAATTAAGGGTTATGATCAGGTAAGAGCTTTAGGACCCGTGCTCTGCTCATATTAGAAAAGCTTCCCAGCTCAAGAGAGGCCAAAGGCCTGAAAAGTTTGCCGTTTTGTCATCTGCCATTTTAAATGCTCAAGCTCTTTAATGCATAATGGATTCTGATTGGCTGTCAATATTTTTATCTTTCATCAGCTGGAAAAAAATCATTCTGAATGTGATTCCATCCATATATTTTCTTTGTACTGTTATCGTTATAGTTGTGTTGTGGACTCTGCTATTCTTTTATATTTAGAAAGATTTTTAGTACTATATCTTTATGGTTATGTTTATAGTTATCGTTCTTGGTGCGAACGGGCCTTAAGAGTGTGTGAACAGACTGACACTGAAGCTCTCGTGTTTGTGTGGGTATTCAGCTCATGTCTTCACACGCGGGGCGCTGGAAGCTATAGCACGCAGCATCTGGGCGCTCATCTGCTTCTTAATGACATGCTAATGGCGTTAACGTGCTGCTTGCTGTGGGCACGAGTGTGTGTGTGTGTGTGTGTGTGTAGTTATATCAATAAAGCCTCACGGGCTGAAGAGCTCTACAGCTGAGCTCGTAACACAGTTCAGCCCAGTACATCTGTAAGTCCCGATGTTCTCCGGTGATCCTGATTCAGGGCTCCTCCACTGTGACTAGACTTTATTTTCATCTGCAACTCGGAATTTCCCACTTCCTACTTAGAAATACCTAAGTTCCTAATTTCAGTGTTAATATATTGTTAACTAAAAATATGACTAAAACTGAAATAAAAATGTATGTGCTTAACAAAAGCACATAAAATGACTACAAAAAAACTATTAAAAGCACAAAATCAGATAATAAAATTACTAAAGCTGAAATAAAAATAAATTAAAGTTAAATAGAAATATTAAAAAGGACAAAAGCACATAATAAAATGACCAAAATGACTAAAACTGAAATAAAAATAAATTAAAGCTATAAATAGAAATGTTAAAGAGGGCAAAAACACATAACAAAATGACTAATATTACTAAAACTGAAATACTAATAAATTAAAGCTAAATATAAATATAAAAATTACAGCATATTACAGAATGACTAAAACTAAACTACAATGAAAACTGACAATATAAGAATAAAAGCTACTCATAGTATGACAGTATATGAATGACACTAAAAACGATGCTAATATCACTGTTTGTATTGTTGAATATCCCACATGGGACCGAAGCGCATCATCAGGGTCAGATCCCTGTAAGGCGCACGCGAGCGGGACGGACTCTGGCGTGTGTGACGCTAGTGTGTAAGAGTGAGTAAGTGCAGGTGCTCATGAATATTCATCTCCCGGAGAGAAGGCCCCACTGTCTGAACATACACTCCATTAGCATGTAAAGACAAGCCTCATCAATATCACATGATCACATGATCACATCACATCACCGGGAAGTGTCCACACTGCTCTCTGTCATTCTGTCAGCGCTTCACTTTTATTGAGCGTCACTCCGTCCATTACATCTGTGCTAGTTTCATGTCTCTCACTCCTTACAGTAATCCTTTGATATTGTGTCCTGAATCCCCATGATAATACAGTGCTGAGACTGCAGTTTGTGTGTTATAAAACAGTTCTTAAACTTATGAAGCTCTTAGTGAAGTAATGATGACTTATAATGCAAACTGTAAGTCATAAAGGAGTCTGTCGTATAAAGACTCAGTTTTACGCAGTGATTAGGGGTGGAAATATATGCTTGGACAACAATTTGATTATACATTTTCAAATATTCATTGAAATTATAACTAAATTTGCTCACAATTGGTTCAGATCTATTTGTTTTGATTTATTGTAAATATATGCTTTGGCAACATTTTGGCAACTTTATTTTATTTAGATTTATTATAATAATAATAATTGTTATATGTCTTCCAAATTTGTATTATTATTATTTTTTTGTTTTTTTTAATAATATATATATATTATATACAGTGCTATGCATAAGTGAATACACCCATGCTAAAGTTGACTAAAAAGAGGAATAAAAAATCATATTTTGGAAATTGAACTTAATGCCTTAATTTAAAAAATTAGGAAAAATCCAACCTTTAAGGACACCAATTTTCTTTGTGAATGAATAATGTATCATAAATAAATAAATGTTCTTCCTTAAAATACATGGTGCATAAGTGAGTACACCCCTATGTTAAATTCCCATAGAGGCAGGCAGATTTTTATTTTTAAGTATTTAAGGATACTATGCATCCTGATAAAGTTCCCTTGGCCTTTGGAATTAAAATAGCCCCACATCATCACATAGCCTTCACCATACCTAGAGATTGGCATGGGGTACTTTCCATAAGATCATCTCTCAATGCAAATCAAACTAGCTATTAGGCTAACTGAAATAAAACCATGCCAATCTCTAGGTATGGTGAAGGCTATGTGATGATGTGGGGCTATTTTAATTCCAAAGGCCAAGGGAACTTTATCAGGATGCATAGTATCCTTAAATACTTAAAAATAAAAATCTGCCTGCCTCTATGGGAATTTAACATAGGGGTGTACTCACTTATGCACCATGTATTTTAAGGAAGAACATTTATTTATTTACAATACATTATTCATTCACAAAGAAATGAATAAAGGTTGGATTTGGTGTTTGATTGGTGTCCTTAAAGGTTGGATTTTTCCTAATTTTTTAAATTAAGGCATTAAGTTCAATTTCCAAAATATGATTTTTTATTCCTCTTTTTAGTCAACTTTAGCATGGGTGTATTCACTTATGCATAGCACTGTATATATATATTGTTCGTTGTTAGTTCATGTCAGCTCAGGTTCAATAAATAATATATTAACAGGAAGAAAAAAACAATTAGTAAATGTTGAAATTAACATTAACTATGATTAATAAATGCTTTAGAAGTATTTTTCATTCTTCATTTTAACTAGTGAAATGTTAACTAATGGAAACTTATTGTACAATTGGTGCAAATCCTTTTTATTATGATTTATAATAGAAATAATAATAATAATAATTATTATTATTATTACACATTTCATTTCATTATTTCATTTCATGTCATTATTTCATTTTATTTATTTATTTATTTATTTATTTATTTTATTTTATTTTATTTTATTTTATTTATTTATTTTTCATTGTTAGTTCATATTAGCTTGGGTCCATATAATAATATAAAAAACAGATACAACTTTTGATTTTAATAAAATATTACTAAATGTTGAACTTAACATTAACTACGATCAGTAAGTATTTTTCATCGTTAGTTCATGTTAGTAAACTAATGTTAACCAGTGGAACCATACTGTAAAGAGTTGCATTTATTTATGTGCCAGATGCGGTTTATGATATTGTTTATCCAAAAGTCTTAAAAAAAAAAAGTATGTGTGCTACTAGAACTTTTCATACCTACAAAAACTAATGAGATCACATCGGGACTGGAGAACGCGAACGCAGCGCTGCTTTCCAGCGAGCAGAAAGAAAGTTTAATGAGTAAAATCTGTGTTTGGTGTAATTACAGCTCGCTCCCCACAGACTCCCAGAAGCAGACAGAACATATGCTAACATCACTCTGTGTCTGTTTAAGGCAACCCAACAACACGGTCAGCAGAACCAGAGCCAGGCGTGTGGGATTAGCGTGTGTGAAATATGCAAGAGGAGAAATTAGAAAGTGCGGCGTCGATTTGAGGAATCTGAAATCCTGCCAGAGCTCGAGAACGTTTTGATCATCCTTTTTTTCCATAGTGGGAGTTGTTGCACATAAACATGACACTTCCAGCCTGAAACTCGCCGGCTCTTGGATGGAGAAGGTGTGTGTTGAAAGTGTGTTTTGCTCCTGCGGGTTTGTTCTGTGCTGAAGTTAAAAGAGAAATGCAGAAAGAACAGAGTCTTTCTCCTTTGATATTGTGTCCTGAATCCCCATGATAATACAGTGCTGAGACTGCAGTTTGTGTGTTATAAAACAGTTCTTAAACTTATGAAGCTCTTAGTGAAGTAATGATGAATTATAATGCAAACTGTAAGTCATAAAGGAGTCTGTCGTATAAAGACGCAGTTTTACGCAGTGATTAGGGGTGGAAATATATGCTTGGACAACAATTTGATTACAAATAGATTATTCATTCAAACTAAATTTGTTCACAATTGGTTAAAAAAATTTTTTTTTATTTTATTATTTATGATAATATAATTTTTTAAATTATTTTTAAAGGGTAAAATGTCTTCCAAATTCTGATTTATTTTTTATTTATTTTATCTATTTACTTACTTATTTTAATTTATTTTTTTGTACATGTTTGATTGTCCATCCAGCTTTTTATTTTATTTGATCAAAAATAAGAGTAACATCTACATTTGTGTTTTCAAAATCAATCAAACTTGTCCAGAGTAATTTAGAGTTTAGCTGGATTTTATTTTATTTATTTATTTATTTATTTGTTTGTTTGTTTATTTGTTTATTTATTTATTTATATTTTATTATTTTAATTTTTTATTTAATTTTGTATTATTTTTTTTATTCTGTTTATTAAATTCCATAACTGCTACATATACATTTTATTGTCAGATCAATACATGCATTAATGTGTTTTTTTACACCTCTAAAATTTGTCAAACACCGATGCATGTCTTTTTGTGTACTCGGAAAAGTACATACTTCTAGTGCACAGTAAAGATGCCACACACTGAAGTTTCCATCAAGGGTGGTCATAAAGGAGATGTTTGCCAGGACATTGCAACACACACACACACACACACACACACACACACACACACACACACACAGGCAGGCATTGATTGATCAATGAGAACATCATACAGTCAGATCCATTGGCTGTATTCCTGCTTGTATCCCGGCTCTTTCCTCACTCTAAACCTGGATCTCATGCGCTCTCTCTCATCCACAGTAGCTTTCCTTAGCGACGGGATGCGGATCGGGAACTGTCTGGGTTTGTCATGAAGACGGTCTTTATTCTACGATGTTTTCCGTGCACAGCGGCTCAGCTTTAAGTATGCATGATGAAGCCAGAACCATGAAGGAGAAGAGGAAGGACAGGATGAAGAGCGGATGAATAATTGGATTGGCGTTTGGCAGCCCGAGGGCTCAGGCATGCTGTGCCATTCTGTGGTGCATCGTGGGTAAACTCTCTGAATTGCTGTATTATGGGTGTTTTGGGTTCTCCGTGGCGACCGGATAGAGTTGCAACCGCGAGCGGATCGACACTGAGCGTTGACTTTCCTGCGGTCCGGAGCGACTGGGGTTTATGTGGACTTCATTAAGATGTGATGCTTTAATGAAACAGCTCCAGTTTAATGGGAGATTTACAGAACGATATGCTGAGGGCGAGAACACACACACACACACACTCACGCACGACACTGAGGCTGTTCTCGTGTGATTAGTTAAATATCTGGAAGTGTTTCCAAAGGCTCTGTTATCAGTGAAGTGAAGAGTGAACAGAAAGAGGAGTCTAATCCCTGCCTTTAGTGAACCTGCAAGCAATCTCTCTCGCTCTCTCTCTCTCTCTCACACACACAACTCACACACACACACACTTCAGAATATCACAGAGACTTCAGATTGGACTCTTCTAATCACACCAAGTATAAGCAGCTGCTTAGAAACCCAAACGAACCTTCATAAGACCCGAACACATGCGAAGAACAACTCCGAACACATTAGAAACCGTCTATCATTAACGCACGGCACAAGCCTGATTGGCCTCTGCTGATCCGGCAGCCAATGAGATCGCTTGCTCAACATTTCAATAGTCTGGTTGGTTGTTGACTGAGCTGAAGTTCCTCTGAGCCCCTC
>CM040826.1:37511688-37531688 GCA_022828995.1 Vimba vimba
ACAAATGATCATTCTATCATCACTTGCTCGCCCTCGTGTTGCTCCAAAACCTGTGTGACTTTCTTTCTTCTGTGAGACACAAAAGGATAATCATATTCTCTCAAATCATAAGCTCTCAAATCTCATGCTCATATTCACCAGTAATACACCATAAAAATGTTATCTTACCAGGAAGATTTCTTCCAACAAGCATTAACATACCAGGGCTGCCAACTTTTGAGTTTAGCTTGGAGTGAGATTTATTTATTTTTTTGGCGAGGGGGGGGGGTATGTAAAAACAAATATTGCATCACAATAAGTGTAATTGTGATTGTCAAAACATTTGGTAACTAAATAGAATTTTATGAAGTTTAGTGACAACATGTTACAATGTTTACATTGTACAATGACTGGTAGGATACAGTTTTTATTATTGCTTGACAAAAATTAATCTAAAATTAATTAAAAAAAATAATCTCACCTAATGCTGTAAACATAGAGGGCCCAATCTGCTGGTATTATTAAAGGTTAAAAATAACAAATTAAATTAAATATAATGCAGTTTTTGTTATAATAACAATTATTTAATGACATAAGTAAAAATATAATAAATATGTAATATAGTGCTCAGCAAAATCTCCTCTCTAGCTATTTTTTTCTATTCAATTAACATGCTATGGTCATTAAATGGCTTTCCTGAGCTAAATGTAACATTATGTGACATAATTGTTCTCCTGCTGTTATACTGATCTCTTTCCGTGGTTGAAAAACACTAATTGGTCGATATTATGTATACTTTCGGTAAGTTGTACTGCATCTTTAAATAAAAAAGTAACAGATGATCGAACCGAGCACTTGACTTCAACGTGCACTTGAACTGAGGCGCTCAGCGATCTGTCACGTCACATTTACAAGCGCCAAACGTATTTTTGTATGAATTTCGTAATAAAATTGACGGAATCTAAGAGCTGAGAATTAGTTTAATATTAAAAGTACCTCTTTGCTCCGCAATTTTTCTGTGCGTGAGAAAATGGATGTGTGGCGTGAGAGCGTGTGAAAAGTGTCAATTGCGTGAGTCTCACGCTCAATGCGTGAGAGTTGGCAGCCCTGACATACATAGTGCATACAAATGTGTGTGTGTGTGTGTGTGTGTGTGTATATATATATATATATATATATATATATATATATATATATATATGTATATATATATATATATATATATATATATATATATATATATATATATATATATATATATATGTATATATATATATATATATATATATATATATATATATATATATATATATATACATTTATTTATTTTTATTTTTCAAGGCCTAAAACTAACTTTTTGCCACACTTAAGTATTTTTTACAATTCTCTATTGCAATTTCAATACCACAGCTAAAACTACTAGCCTAATATAAATTTAAAACATTATTAAAGACAAGTGAACAGTCGGAATTAAAATAAGAACAAATAAAAATTACAAGCAAAAGCACAAAATAATTACAATATAACAAAGATACAAATGAAATAATCAGTGCTTTTGAGGTTTTTCAGGCAGGTCTGACAGTAGTTTTCGGGAACATAAATTTAATAAAGTAAGCAAATTTAAAATAACACTGCATATTCTTCACTAATCTGTATTAATGAATCCTTATTAAAGGTGCTCTAAGCGATGTTGGGTGACGTCACTTCTTGTTGACGTTCAAAGTATTGTCAAACAAAACGGAGGCTAGCTCGACCCTCCCTCCTCCTCATCCCGGCCCCTCCCCCTCCCTCCCGTGCTTCCTGAAACAGTCATGAACCATTTAGAAAAACCGAACTGGATTTACACACCTCTCCAGCAAAAACAGAGCCTCCTGAATGTCGGATTGGAAGCCCTTCTGCCGGCGGAGTTCTCGCCACCTTTTGAACGCTTTTCCGATGTAAATTCGGGACTTCTTGTTCCTTCTCCTTTTCCCTCTTCTTTGTTATTTGTTCATCGGAACGTCGTCTCTTTGGTCGTGTGTCGAACATATAAAAATTCTCAAGAATATACCATTTTAACGTTAGTCGTTGTTAGGACATCTCTCCTCTCGCTAACTTCCCCCCACACCCCCCTTCATGTGCACGCGCACTAACCCCCCACCCCCAAATCATTCTTGTTGGTGATTGGCTGGAACACTGTTTGTTATGTTTCGTGGTCCAGGCTGGGCCAGTTTGTTTTTGTTGCCGTTTGTGGAGCCTGGGCTGTCTACAGAGATCACGTTTTCTTACAGTGTGTTCAGGGGACAGGCAGCTAGCGGATAGTGAGGAGATGTTTGCTGGATGTGAAAAAAAAAAAATTGGCCTAAAAAACGTGTGACATCGCTTAGAGCACCTTTAATGTTACAAAAGTTATTCAGTCAAGAGCAGTGCGTGATTTTTTCTTTGTCCGATGTTTTATGATTAACATTAAAAACACACATTAGCAGGAATATTAGGCTGCTGTCACTTTAAGAGCGAATGCACGGATCTAATACACTGATACTGATACACATCCGTTTACTTTCTCAACTGTCTACGTTCACTCAAGACATAACCGACTATGTTTACTAGGTTACTCGTTTTGTTTTTGACATTGTGTCCGCTTTTGTCCGTTCAAGTGCAAGAAGACGTGAAAGAGCTCAGTTTAGTATTCGCGTGCAGTCTGAGACGTGCATATATATATATTTATTTATTTATTTATTTATGGCCAAAATGAGGTATCTTAGGAGCATAATGAATTTTGAGTAATGTTTAAATATTTATTCATTAAGTTAAATTTATCATTAGCAGTGTTGACGGTTACACATTACAATTGACGTTATGTAATCAGATTTTTTAGTTACTTGTTACTTTTTTTTCAAGTACGCATTATTTTTACATTTATAACAAAATATCTAAGTTACTTTGTCTTCCCATTTATTGAATGACAGCTCTTCTCTCCCCATGCTGGGAGAAATCAGGAGTAAGGTGCATATGGATTTAATCTCACTTTATTAACCTTAAAAGGAGGTTAAAAGGAGGTTTATTACTTTTTAAAAGGAGAAACACAACACATTACTTTTAAAAGTAACTTTCGCCAACACTGATTATTAGTAATAATTATCTATATATCTGAATGAAATATTCAATTTAACCTTCATGCCAGGAATGTTGTAGCCTACGGTTTAAAACAACATGAGGAAAATGACTGAATGTTGAACGATCCCTTTAAACCCTCCACAAAGTTCTGATGACTTTATTAGGCATGTTTCATAATCATAAATCATTTCTGGATTAAACTCAGCCTTTAAGAACGCTGCAGAAGTGGAAGGACACATTTCAGGAACATTAAGCAATGTTTAGCAGGCGTGACGTCCTCACAGGAGGATATAACGGATGGAGACGCTAAACACACACACACACACACAATTACACTTACGTGTGTGTGTGTTGTTTTGGCAGGCGTGTGTGAGATGGATGGAGATGAAGAAAATAATCTCGCAAATGGAACTTCAGAGGAAATTTGAGGTGCTTTTTGGACACATTTTGTGCGTATTTTCGTCTTCTGATATATTTCATTAGTGGGTGAATCTCACCAAAACATGTCCATGTCCATGTCATATTTCACCCCCAAAATCAAAAGAACAAATAATAATAATAAAATAATAAATAAAAGAATTAATATTTTGGATATGGGGGGGAAAAAATATTTTTTTTGGATCATTAAGATTTTTTGCATTGCAACATTATTTTATAATGATGATTAAACACATTCCCTCCAAAATTCCCATTACTGTAATGTGTCCTGACATCATGCTTTGGGGGTTTCCTCATTAGATTCACATTATTTTACTGGGGCGATGTTGTCGCTCTTTTTTTTTAATACCTCAGCTGTTTCTTCTAGACATCAATGAGATTAAATGGAAAATAAAATGTGACTTTTGCTTCTCAGAAGGCCTTCTAAAACGTTAAAAGACTCATATATGTAAGGGATAATGTAGAGTTTTAGCGAGGCGGTTAGCGGATACAACCCTGACAGGCTGGTCTTGAACAAGCGGCAACATTCTGATCTGAAAAATGAAGCCTACCCGGAAGTGCGAAAAACTGCAATACATCGAAAATCCACTAGGGCGAGGTCCCAAAAGGGAGCAAATGTCCATAGCCCCCATGTTAAAATATCCGTTTTCACAGCATAAATTCATGTTTTTACAGGTTGGTCCCATGGACTTTTATTGTATTTTTCGATAGCTTCCGAGTGCCTGACAACCATGAGGGCTGTGAATTTTTTTCTAACTCGTTAGTTTAGATCGTATTTAGATATAAAATGTATGACAATAAGGGCGTGGTTAACTTTGATTGACAGCTTGATTGACAGCTGACAAGGCAGCGCCACGGAGAATGACAACATAAGAAGCGCCATTTTTTAATACAGTTGACATATAATACTACTGTTTCTGTATCATGAAATGTAGTTTTAAGAGTTTTTCAGGCGAGAATGTAGTTGTTTAAAGCTCAAATCTGTGGTTTATTTATAAAGATTTATGAAAATTGTATCCAGTTGTGAGATCCAGCGATCAGCGGGCGCTCTGTGTTCATGTACCCCGCCTGGAGCAGCCTTTCCTCGGCTTGTCGTTATGAGGTTTGCCGCGGACTCTGGCGTCTCTGTAGTGGTTAAACATGAGATATAATTCGTCTTGTGTATATCGAACGGGCGATTTTTGGTCTCGTAAATCTATAATTTGTTCCCTGGCCAATCGTTTTGGCTGAGGGGAAGTTTCATAACTTTATAAGCTATTTAACTTTACCGTTGTATGGTTAGACTAGATCGAGCGCTGACTTTGTATGTTTGACTGAATTGTTTGCTTTATTTGTATAGCTTCTTGTAACTTTACCTTTTACTTATACTTTTATAATAGCTAATATTGATAAAACTGAAATTTAACAAAAAGAGACTGGGTTGAGTTTTGTCATTTTAAATTTTAATTTATTACAAATTTTTTTAAAAAAAAATTATAATTCAGCTTAAAAAATGTACATGTATTTTTTACAGTCTATGGTCTTGAATCAGCCTGCACTGAAGGGGTTGTTATTCGCTATAATAACCGCCTCGCTCTATTATCCCGCTTATTACATGGCTACCTACCAAATAAATCAATAATTTGACACAAAATATTGATTTAAAAAGGAGTTTATTGATTTAAAAACGATTGTATTGCTTCCGCTTAAGAAAATAGTCTGTTCCGTCTCTACGATTAGAATCCTGCGTCCATAGCAACGCTCTGTTTTTCATGGCAACGCATTCTACATTAGAATTTAACCAAGCCATGTAATAAATATATATAATTCAAAATATTCACAAAAACTGTAATATTATCTTAATGTCATTAAAATATTAAAATAACACTGGTCTGAACACAGTAATAAAACATTATACAATCAATAATGCTTCGATCTCAGCAGCCAATTAGATCGCTTTGTCTCTTGATGTGTGAAAACCAGCGTTATTAATTATTCACAGAGACCAAAGGGTGGTATTTAGTCACTGCGTGTTTGGTTATTCAGTCAATAAGTCATGACATGTTTCTCCATTACTTAAAATCATCCAAATAATTTCAGCTTAAATTATAAAAGATTAAACTATAGACAAAATGTAACAAAATGAGTTGAATGACTTGTAGAGCCAATTTGATTAAGGCAGCAACTGAACTTATTGTACATTTTTTAAGCTGAATTATTAAATATTTTTTTCTCAATATGAACTCAAGCATTTCTCATCAAATTTTTTGAGCTGCTATCCGCTTTCTTTTTAATAGCAGTGCAATCTCACAGTATACAGTACGTCAGCTATGTAGTCTCATATGTTTCTGTTTTCATTTCTCCACAGAACTTCAGAGACTGTTGGGAAGGCAATGAGCTTTAAGATGTTCCTCTGGGTTTCCATTACCATCCAATCAGCCTCTTTCTCTCTCTCTCTCTCTCTCTCTCTCTCTCTCTCTCTGGTGATGTTTCAGGTCAGTGAACATCAGCTGTAAGCATTCCTGTGAGAATAATAACATATCGTACATGATCATAGCACACCACTCACTCATGACATGAGCTTGATTTGCGACTCAATCTAACACACGTCTCCATAACATGATCAAGAACAGCTCATATATATTTCTCATATTAATGCACTCATAATTATGTCATGCTCTTGGTGCACTGAGCTAATGATATTCGCATTTGCAGTGGAGAAAGCATGTTTTCTTAATTTCAGGAGAATAAAATCTCATTAATGCCTGTGTTTTTTTCAAGTGCCCCAGTTATGCTATTTAAAAGGCTCCTAGTTTTGTTTTGGACTCTCATACAGTAGTAAAAAAAAACACTTTAATTTTCTCATAATATCCACTGCAGCATCAGCTCTTTTCTCTCAGTGTCTGAAACAGTTTGTTTGAAGATTCAGTCTCTCTAAGCCCCGCCTCTCTGAGAGCTGCTCTGCTCTGATTGGTCAGAAAGCAAACGCTCATGATCATATCTGAATCTCAGCTCTTGACACACAGTGATACGAACAGTGACGATGGCGTGGGTTTTACCGTATCAATCTCATCAAAGTGGATTTGCTTTGTCAGCAGAAAACAGCGTCTTCACATGAACAACACGAACCAAACTCTTCCAGTCTCAGATAAACTACAGTGTTTGAGGGCGGGGCTAAGAGACGCTGTTCAGCCAATCAAGACCACACGCTGGCATTATGCTAATTAGCTACATTCTTACATCGGTATGCAACAGGAAGTGAGACTGAATTACTGACGACTCGTTTCAGTTCAGAATCACTTCGTTCTTTTAGGAGACAAAAACTACATTAATCTGCACTTTGATCTTTAAAACTCTTGACCTTTTATATTCACAAACAGCTCTATTACACACTACATGAAATTCATATTCAAAAATGCATAACAGGGGCACTTTAACAGCAGAGAGATTTAGTGGAGAATAAATTGACACTTGACACTTTCTCCAGAAATCCCACAATCTCACTCAATATGAACATTTATTATCATTTTTTTTAAGCTCTATGTTCTTACTTCATACTTTGATATTAACTTTGATCATTCAACAAAATATATCAGAGAACTAAATTAAGGTATCAGTGATGAAAGCTTGCCGATTTTCCTCGAGCCGTTTGAGTCCTGCTTGTGTTTGCCCTGATCTCAGCAGCCAATCAGATCGCTCCGTCTCTTGATGTGTGAAAACCAGCGTTATTAATTATTCACGGAGACCAAAGGGTGGTATTTTGTCTCTGCATGTTATGGTTGACTGAGTTGTGAAGATTGTTTGTGTTTGATTATGGCACAAACCAGTTTTCTGGGAACTGTAGAGTAGAAAAACACATTTAGAGAGTTGGTTTTCTTTTTTCTTTTTTTCTTTTTTGCCTCCAGACCTGAAGACAAGACCCGGCTCAAACTAATATATATATATACTGTATATATATATATATATATACTGTATATAAACTGTGTATATATTATTTCTCCAATGGAATTTTATGAGAAATACATTGATTTCAGAGAAATTTCTTAGAAATAAAGGTTATTTATTGCAACCTTTATCATCCATGGAATCTTTCCATTCCACAAAAGGTTTTTTTTTTTATAGTGGAAAAAAATTTCATAGATTTTTTAAATGTTCTTCAAACTAAGAAATAGGAAGGAACCTTTATTTTTATGAGTATATTTAAAAAATATCATAGATTAACAGTCCAGTTAACCAATCAGAACTCTCCGAGGACAGATTCAAGTATCCTATTGGCTGAATATGAAATGTCAGTGTCTTCTCCAGCAACACACACACACATATGCATATGCATATTCTTGTATGCAATAATTATATATTAATGCATTACTAAAGAGGTCTCTCAGCTCTAATGCAGTATATATGTACCTTCTCTTGCTGTGTTTCTTGCATTTTTCATCAAAGCTCGACTCGACGAGCAGCAGAAAGTCTTTCAGCGCAGGAATCTCGCAGCGAGTCCCTGCTGTCGCCCTCAGAAAGTTGCTTAGTAACTGAGGAAGTGAAGCTTTCATACGACTGCTCACTGTGAGCATATGCTGAGCACACACACACACTCTTGTACATCTATCTTTGTGAAGACATTCATTGACACACTGTAATCTCTCGCTCTTTACTCTAACTCTACCCATCACAACTGTCTAAATGAACATTAATAACCATAATCCTAAACCTGATCCATAATATCTAGTGTTGACCCTCAAACAGGCCTTTAAAGGCTCTCAGAGAGTGAGGACCGGCCGACATGTCCTCACTTTACTCTCTTTGTCCTCACTCCAATGGTCTAAAACTCAAACTGGTCCTCACAAAGATAGTTGTACAAGTACACACACACACACACACACACACACACATACACACACTCCCTCATTCACACACACACACACACACACACACACACACACACACACACACACACACACACACACACACATAAGTGTATGTTGATAGTCTTAATTCTCCAACTGATTGTAGTAATGAATGATTTCGTCTGAGAGTGGAGACAGACATTAATAAAGACACTCAAACAATCAATCAAATCATAATGTGTGAGTGCAGTTTGAGACGTGTGTCATAAATCAGTTTTCAATTATCCAGTAACAGTTTCTGTGAAGTGTGTGTGTACAGTATATGGGCTGTGTTTCAAACCCTACTGATCTTACACTCGCTCCTGAACTCACACACACACACTCACACGCTTACACACACACACACTCACTCACTCACTCACACTCACACATGCTCACTCACTCACTCACTCACTCACTCAAAATCACACACACACACACACACACACACACACACACACACACACACACACACACACACACACACACACTCACACATGCTCACTCACTCACTCACTCACTCACTCACTCACTCACTCACTCACTCACTCACTCACACACACACTCACTCACTCACACACACTCACACTCACACATGCTCACTCACTCACTCACTCACACACACTCACACACACTCACTCACTCACTCACTCACTCACTCACACACAGAAGTACATTTTTAATCTTACACTCGCTCCTGAAGTGAAGACTGGTGGCATGAAGATATTTAATTTGAGACAACATCGCATGCATCGTTTACACTGAAAGCAAAGTGTGTTGAAAAATATAATTCTATATATTTGATCAAATGTGGAAATTTGAGCAAGAATGCATTAAATTGATTAAAAGTGAGAGAAACGAGTCAAATACATGCTGTTCTTTTGAACTTTCATTCATCAAAGAATCCTGACAAATAAAATGTATCAGTTTCGCCAAAAATATGAAGCAGCACAACTGTTTTCAACACTGATAATAATCATAAATGTTTCTTGATCATCAAATCATCATATTAGACTGATTTCTGAAGGATCATGTGACACTGAAGACTGGAGTAATGATGCTGGAAATTCAGCTTTGATCACAGGAATAAATTACACTTTACCATATATTCACTTAGAAAACAGTTCTTTTAAAGTATAATAATATTTCATAATTTTTTTTTATCAAATCCAGTAATAAAAACAAACTCACACACCGCACATATAAATAAAAACATACAAACATATTTTGTATAGTACAGTAAATACCTATTTAATAATATATGTTACCTTATATGCGAGTATGTATTATTATAACGGTTACAGTTATTTATTAGAACATAAAACTGATTATACGCCTCATAATACATGAAGAATGCTTTATAAATTAACTTGTTATCGAGTGTTACCATCCTGATGACATCATCTAACAACACTTGTCTAAGTTGGTTACCATGGCGATTAATCAAAGAAACTTGTTAACTCCCCGTCACGACTTCGGTCCCCAACAGTCACGAATCACCCTAAACGAGTTTGTTCTGCATGTTCTGTAATTGAGACTCGATGATTCGTGTCTTAAAATAGCGGATGTTCTCCGCCTCGGCTCAGCGCTCTGAAGTTCTATTTTCTATTGGGGTTTTTCACTGTACTTAATGAAATCTATTTATAATCAACATTAACATCAACTTTTTGTTTCACAGAGCATGTTGCAATTCTTATCAGCTAAGGTTACACATGAGTGTTGTTTGTGATGTAAATCATTTATATTATATATATTTTTTTTTTAATATAGATAATTATACATAATTTATGTTATTAATAATTTAATATTAATATTAATAATTATATAATTTAAGATTTTATATATAATTTACATTTATATTATATAACATAATAATTATTAAAATACAGTTTTTCTGAATTGCTAAAATATTCTCTAAACCAAATTCTCAATAGCCGAAACCAATTTGTCGAATAAATCACTCTTTCTGTAAAACATTAAACAAGTTCACGAAGTTAAAACATAATTTGCAAATCTCATGCACTCTTTTTTCAAAACTCTAAACACATTCTCACCCACTAAAACACATTTCACACTGTTATGCACATAGACAGACATTTAAAGGGCTGGTATAATACGCTTTTCACAAGATGTAAAATAAGCCTCTGATGTCCCCAGGGTGTGTGTGTGAAGTTTTAGCTCAAAATACTCCACAGATATTTTTATAGCATGTTAAAATTGTCATTTTTTGAGGGTGAGCAAAAACCGTTTTTGTGTCTGTCCCTTTAAATGTAAATGAGCTGCTGCTCCCGGCACAGGGGGCGGAGCTTCAAGAGCTCGTGTCCTTTTACCTCACACACACACAAGCACTGAAAATCTCAAAAACTTTTAGTCTTTTATGTTCAAACCGGAGTCAGACAATGATGGAGAGACTCAAGAAGAAGTGACAACATGTAGAAGCAACAGGACATTTCTGAATGGTTAGTTGATGAATTTATGAAGCTGATGTGGAGTTATCTTCTAGTCATTGATTAGCATATTCTGTCATGATAATCTATAAATCGTGTTCAGGGGGCGGGGTTTATGTAAATTCTAGGGTTGGTGATGTCACTAACCCGGGAGGAATGTGGTGTAGTCTCTACCAGCCGTTTGTTGTAGTCCTTAAAAAGCGATTTCTTTAAAAGCAAATATCTCCCTTTGCTCTGAACTTTGAGCGTTGTAACTTTGCAGATGTTGTTTATGATCAAACAGCAACATTACAAACTAACTACAGTTAGAAAAGTCAAATCGTAATCAACCACCCCTTTAATAGGCCTACTATATAATATTCAGTACAATACTATACTTGTAGTGCATACAGTTTGTAATTTATTTAACATTTTGCACTGTTATGCACTTGTGTTTCAAAAGTCTAAACACATTTTCTGCTTTACACACATTTTTGCAATTCAAAATGGCACTTTTTAGATGCACTGAACTCGGCTCTCACAACAATCTGACATAAAGTCACTTGTTTGCCATTTCAATACACTGCCATTCAGAATGACACTCCATGAGCTGATTGGCCGATACATAAGATAACACTTCAATCTTTTTCAGTTTACTGTTTTTTTTGTGAGCATATATTTGTTCAGTCTAATGTAAATATATTTGTTTGGACTTGTTTGGCGAAAAATAATATATATATATATATATGTAGTTTTGGTTGCAGTGCTTCATTTTGCAGGATATATTAGGTATTTTGCAGTTTGGGTGTGTGGTTTTGTGAATTGTGTTCAGTATTTTGATAAAACCAGCCTAGTTTGCAAAATTGTGTGTTAGCAATTGGAAAACACTTTAAGAGGGAGAGGAGGAAGAGTGTGTGTGTAAGAGTGAACGAGGAGGAAGAGTGTGTGTGTAAGAGGGAGAGGAGGAAGAGTGTGTGTGTAAGAGTGAACGAGGAGGAAGAGTGTGTGTGTAAGAGTGAACGAGGAGGAAGGGTGTGTGTGTAAGAGTGAACGAGGAGGAAGGGTGTGTGTGTAAGAGTGAACGAGGAGGAAGAGTGTGTGTGTAAGAGTGAACGAGGAGGAAGAGTGTGTGTGTAAGAGGGAGAGGAGGAAGAGTGTGTGTGTAAGAGTGAACGAGGAGGAAGGGTGTGTGTGTAAGAGGGAGAGGAGGAAGAGTGTGTGTGTAAGAGTGAACGAGGAGGAAGAGTGTGTGTGTAAGAGGGAGAGGAGGAAGAGTGTGTGTGTAAGAGTGAACGAGGAGGAAGAGTGTGTGTAAGAGTGAACGAGGAGGAAGGGTGTGTGTGTAAGAGTGAACGAGGAGGAAGAGTGTGTGTGTAAGAGTGAACGAGGAGGAAGAGTGTGTGTGTAAGAGGGAGAGGAGGAAGAGTGTGTGTGTAAGAGTGAACGAGGAGGAAGAGTGTGTGTGTAAGAGTGAACGAGGAGGAAGGGTGTGTGTGTAAGAGTGAACGAGGAGGAAGAGTGTGTGTGTAAGAGTGAACGAGGAGGAAGGGTGTGTGTGTAAGAGTGAACGAGGAGGAAGAGTGTGTGTGTAAGAGTGAACGAGGAGGAAGAGTGTGTGTGTAAGAGGGAGAGGAGGAAGAGTGTGTGTGTAAGAGTGAACGAGGAGGAAGAGTGTGTGTGTAAGAGTGAACGAGGAGGAAGAGTGTGTGTGTAAGAGTGAACGAGGAGGAAGAGTGTGTGTGTAAGAGGGAGAGGAGGAAGAGTGTGTGTGTAAGAGTGAACGAGGAGGAAGAGTGTGTGTGTAAGAGGGAGATGAGGAAGAGTGTGTGTGTAAGAGTGAATGAGGAGGAAGAGTGTGTGTGTAAGAGTGAACGAGGAGGAAGAGTGTGTGTGTAAGAGGGAGAGGAGGAAGAGTGTGTGTGTAAGAGTGAACGAGGAGGAAGAGTGTGTGTGTAAGAGTGAACGAGGAGGAAGAGTGTGTGTGTAAGAGTGAACGAGGAGGAAGAGTGTGTGTGTAAGAGGGAGAGGAGGAAGAGTGTGTGTGTAAGAGGGAGAGGAGGAAGAGTGTGTGTGTGTAAGAGTGAACGAGGAGGAAGAGTGTGTGTGTAAGAGGGAGATGAGGAAGAGTGTGTGTGTAAGAGTGAACGAGGAGGAAGAGCGTGTGTGTAAGAGTGAACGAGGAGGAAGAGTGTGTGTGTAAGAGGGAGAGGAGGAAGAGTGTGTGTGTAAGAGGGAGAGGAGGAAGAGTGTGTGTGTAAGAGGAAGAGTGAGAGGAGGGAGTGTGTGGGTAAGAGGGAGAGGAGGAAGAGTGTGTGTGTAAGTGTAAGAGGGAGAGGAGGAAGAGT
Organism: Vimba vimba; assembly: GCA_022828995.1. Classification (NCBI taxonomy): domain Eukaryota; kingdom Metazoa; phylum Chordata; class Actinopteri; order Cypriniformes; family Leuciscidae; genus Vimba; species Vimba vimba. The sequence goes on from CM040826.1 coordinate 37,524,835, forward strand.
GTGTGTGTAAGAGGGAGAGGAGGAAGAGTGTGTGTAAGAGTGAACGAGGAGGAAGAGTGTGTAAGAGTGAACAAGGAGGAAGAGTGTGTGTGTAAGAGGGAGAGGAGGAAGAGTGTGTGTGTAAGAGGGTGAGGAGGAAGAGTGTGTGTGTGTAAGAGTGAACGAGGAGGAAGAGTGCGTAAGAGTGAACAAGGAGGAAGAGTGTGTGTGTAAGAGGGAGAGGAGGAAGAGTGTGTGTGTAAGAGTGAACGAGGAGGAAGGGTGTGTGTGTAAGAGTGAACGAGGAGGAAGAGTGTGTGTGTAAGAGTGAACGAGGAGGAAGAGTGTGTGTGTAAGAGGGAGAGGAGGAAGAGTGTGTGTGTAAGAGTGAACGAGGAGGAAGAGTGTGTGTGTAAGAGTGAACGAGGAGGAAGAGTGTGTGTGTAAGAGTGAACGAGGAGGAAGAGTGTGTGTGTAAGAGGGAGAGGAGGAAGAGTGTGTGTGTAAGAGGGAGAGGAGGAAGAGTGTGTGTGTAAGAGTGAACGAGGAGGAAGAGTGTGTGTGTAAGAGTGAACAAGGAGGAAGAGTGTGTGTGTAAGAGTGAGAGGAGGAAGAGTGTGTGTGTAAGAGTGAACGAGGAGGAAGAGTGTGTGTGTAAGAGTGAACGAGGAGGAAGAGTGTGTGTGTAAGAGGGAGATGAGGAAGAGTGTGTGTGTAAGAGTGAATGAGGAGGAAGAGTGTGTGTGTAAGAGTGAATGAGGAGGAAGAGTGTGTGTGTAAGAGTGAACGAGGAGGAAGAGTGTGTGTGTAAGAGGGAGAGGAGGAAGAGTGTGTGTGTAAGAGTGAACGAGGAGGAAGAGTGTGTGTGTAAGAGTGAACGAGGAGGAAGAGTGTGTGTGTAAGAGTGAACGAGGAGGAAGAGTGTGTGTGTAAGAGGGAGAGGAGGAAGAGTGTGTGTGTAAGAGGGAGAGGAGGAAGAGTGTGTGTGTGTAAGAGTGAACGAGGAGGAAGAGTGTGTGTGTAAGAGGGAGATGAGGAAGAGTGTGTGTGTAAGAGTGAACGAGGAGGAAGAGCGTGTGTGTAAGAGTGAACGAGGAGGAAGAGTGTGTGTGTAAGAGGGAGAGGAGGAAGAGTGTGTGTGTAAGAGGGAGAGGAGGAAGAGTGTGTGTGTAAGAGGGAGAGGAGGAAGAGTGTGTGTGTAAGAGGAAGAGTGAGAGGAGGGAGTGTGTGGGTAAGAGGGAGAGGAGGAAGAGTGTGTGTGTAAGTGTAAGAGGGAGAGGAGGAAGAGTGTGTGTGTAAGAGGGAGAGGAGGAAGAGTGTGTGTAAGAGTGAACGAGGAGGAAGAGTGTGTAAGAGTGAACAAGGAGGAAGAGTGTGTGTGTAAGAGGGAGAGGAGGAAGAGTGTGTGTGTAAGAGGGTGAGGAGGAAGAGTGTGAGTGTAAGAGGAAGAGGAGGAAGAGTGTGTGTGTGTAAGAGTGAACGAGGAGGAAGAGTGCGTAAGAGTGAACAAGGAGGAAGAGTGTGTGTGTAAGAGGGAGAGGAGGAAGAGTGTGTGTGTAAGAGGGAGAGGAGGAAGAGTGTGTGTGTAAGAGGGTGAGGAGGAAGAGTGTGAGTGTAAGAGGGAGAGGAGGAAGAGTGTGTGTGTAAGAGGGAGAGGAGGAAGAGTGTGAGTGTAAGAGGGAGAGGAGGAAGAGTGTGTGTGTAAGAGGGTGAGGAGGAAGAGTGTGTGTGTGTAAGAGGGAGAGGAGGAAGAGTGTGTGTGTGTAAGAGTGAGAGGAGGAAGAGTGTGTGTGTAAGAGGAAGAGGAAGAGTGTGTGTGTAAGAGGGAGAGGAGGAAGAGTGTGTGTGTAAGAGGGAGAGGAGGAAGAGTGTGTGTGTAAGAGTGAACAAGTATATCATTGTTATTATTATTTTGTCTTTTTTAATGTTTTAATTTCATTATATTTTCATCCCTTGTTTGTACAGACAGCGGAGGGATGCGAGACGTCCTGTGGAATCCCGCAGTCGAGCACGGATAAGATGTTGGAGGAATGATTTGATTGTGAGTGATTTCACTATTCGAGAAGTGTAATAAAAATAGTGTGCTGATGTTGCCTAGGTAGACGGCTCTCTAGGGATTATAATGAAGCCATCTTTCATCTCTCATCTGTCTTTGACTCGTCGTCTGTATGAAAGTGTGTCACGCTCCTGAGAGGAATTAACCAGAGCCGCTCGTGTTGCAGGAGATTGTGATCCGTGCGCTTCGTTTGTGCTTTCATCTTCTGAGAGAGACGAGATCTTATCGGGCAGAAGTCGAGCCCCGGCTATCATGAGTGAGAGTGTGTGTGTGTGTGTGTGTGTGTGTGTGTGTGTGTGTGTGTGTGAGCTGGTTTGCATTAGAGCTCAGACACATGTGATGTTTGAGTTGGTGTTTACTGGAGGAATTCAATCTGAAGGGTCGAGACAGAATCACGGGACATATGTAGGTGAAGTAAATGTCAGTGAAAACAAGAGTGTGTGTGTGTGTGTGTGTGTGTGTGTGTGTGTGTGTGTGTGTGTGTGTGTGTGTAAAAATAGTAAAAACCTACTTTGTCGTTCCAAGAGGGAAAACAGCTTTGTGTGGAGAAGCTTTATTCTGTCGGTCCATCAGGGTTAAACAAGATCGTGACCCTGAGATCACTGCGTGCATCACTCTCACATCCTCAGAGACTGACACACACACACACACACACACACACAACACACACTGTACTGGTGGCCTGTTCTGGTATGTACACTGGAGTAACGCACCTTAGCAAACACCTAGCAACATCAGAACCCATTAGCAACCACCTAGCAACACCAAGAACACCTTAGCAACCACCTAGCAACATCAGAACCCCTTAGTGACCACCTAACAACACCTTAGCAACCATATAGCAAACACCCAGAACACTTTAGCAACCACCTAAACACCTCAGCAACCACCTAGCAACATCAGAACCCATTAGCAACCACCTAGCAACACCCAGACCACCTCAGCAACCACCTAGCAACATCAGAACCCCTTAATGACCACCCAACAACATACAGAACACCTTAACAACCACCTAGCAACACCCAGAACACCTTAGCAAACACCTAGACACCTCAGCAACCACCTAGCAACATCAGAACCCCTTAGTGACCACCTAACCACATACAGAACACCTTAGCAACCATATAGTAAACACCCAGAACACTTTAGCAACCACCTAAACACCTCAGCAACCACCTAGCAACATCAGAACCCCTTAGCAACCACCCAACAACATACAGAACACCTTAACAACCACCTAGTAACACCCAAACCATCTTAGCAACCATCTAGCAAACGCCCACAACACCTTAGCAACCACCTGAACACCTAAGCAACAACCTAACAACATACAGAACACCTTAACAACCACCTAGTAACACCCAAACCATCTTAGCAACCATCTAGCAAACGCCCAAAACACCTTAGCAACCACCTGAACACCTAAGCAACCACCTAACAACATACAGAACACCTTAACAACCACCTAGTAACACACAAACCATCTTAGCAACCATCTAGCAAACACCCAGAACACCTTAGCAACCATCTAAACACATCAGCAACCACCTAACAACATACAGAACAACCTTAGCAACCATATAGCAAACACCCAGAACACTTTAGCAATCACCTAAAACCTCAACAACCACCTAGCAACATCATAACCCCTTAGCAACCACCCAACAACATACAGAACACCTTAACAACCACCTAGCAACACCCAGAACACCTTAGCAAACACCTAGACACCTCAGCAACCACCTTGCAACATCAGAACCCCTTAGTGACCACCTAACCACATACAGAACACTTTAGCAACCACCTAAACACCTCAGCAACCACCTAGCAACATCAGAACCCCTTAGCAACCAGCCCACTACATACAGAACACCTTAACAACCACCTAGCAACATCAGAACCCCTTAGCAACCAGCCCACTACATACAGAACACCTTAACAACCACCTAGTAACACCCAAACCATCTTAGCAACCATCTAACAAACACCCAGAACACCTTAGCAACGATCTACACACATCAGCAACCACCTAGCAACATCAGAATCCCTTAGCAACCACCCAACGACATACAGAACACCTTATCAAACACATATTAAACACTCAGAACACCTTAGCAGCAACCTAGCAATATCGTGATGTAGTTTAGGCTCGTTCAGTGAGCATCTGTGGGATTTTTTCACGGCAGGTTGAAATGGTGTATCTGGTCCCTTAGTAAAGTAACAAAGCACCTCTTCTTGAAAACACACATGATTTGAGGAATAATTTTTCCCTGGGTTAGAGATTTGTCACTTTTAATTGGCTGCCTGAAAATAATCATCATGGAATGATATTATGTTTGGAATTGTACTCATGAATATTGAATTCTCGGCTCAGTAATCCCAATTTTGGCTCATTAGTGTGTCGGTTTCTCACTGTGTGAAACAACAGCGTCTAATATCTGCTCAAATAAATCAAAAGACGAGAGGGAGGGTGTTTATTGTGTGTCTAATTTGTATTCTCATCTCATGTGTGTGTGTGTGTGTGTCAGGCTGCTGAACACACACACTCACACACACACTCACAATATTCCTATAAGACCTTGTAACCAGCGTTCGAGCGTCGTCACACACACTGAGAAGTTTCAGTAGCTTTCCTCTGACACTTCCACTAATGCATCCACACACACACACACACAGGAGACACACACACGCGTGCTAAAGAGGAGAGAGTCGGGAACAAGGCAAGTGAAATGGAGGGAAATCCATCTTTTTTAAAGTCTAATGTGGGATGAAAGCGCGTGACCGGCCGCTGTCTTGCTCTTTAAAGTGCTTTTCCTCGTCCAGCGGTGGCGACACAAGCGTTTTGATGGATGGCCTCGTTCAGGGTTCAGATTCTGTGAATACAGACTATAAGAACGAACACACTCCCTCTTTTCTCTTATTCTGTCTGTTAGATCAGATGCACGTGTGAGTCTGCATCTCGTGCTCAGATTGCTCGGTTCTTGAAGGATGCTTTTGCGTTTCCCAAACGTGTTTTTGGTTGCATCTTTTTTTAATCTGAAACAGATGATATAAATAATAGCATGTACAAAATCTGTTAATATACTAAGCACATATATATGGACACACACGGTTGCAACGGTTGCACTTCGGGAAGGGGGCGCCATTTGCAGAAGCTTTCCAAACAAAGTGAACAACTGAATCTCTTCACGAGGGCTCTTCCACAGGTCCGTTAGCGAAGGGAACATGCGATGGTCGCTTCAAGGAATCATTAATGAACATGTTCTGCCCTTCGGAGTGAGTGGGGAATAAGGATGATCACTTCCGATTGGAATTTGCCCAGAGAAGTGAGAGGAAACTGAGGCACAGAACTGAAACATTATACAAAACCCATCAAAGTATAACAATATAACAAACACACACACACACACTCTCACGCACACTCACACTAGCACACTCACACTCGCACACACACTCACACTCTCACGCACACTCACACTCGCACACTCACACTCGCACACACACTCACTCACACACACACAAACAAACACGCATACTCATGCATACACACTCACTCACTCAAACACGTGCACACACACTCATGCATACACACTCACTCACTCAAACACATGCACACACACTCACTCAAGAATATAACCAATATTAATTTAGAATATACATAAAATATACTGTATAAAATGAATGTGTGTGTGTAGAGATGCAGTGGTTTGTTTCTCACATTTACTCACACACACACCCACACACTCACTCACACACTCACTCACACACACACACATACACACACACACACACACACACACACACACACACACACTCACTCAAGAATATAACCAATATTTATATAGAATATACATAAAATATACTGTATACAATTAATGTGTGTGTGTATTTAGAGTGGTTTGTTTCTCACATTTACTCACACACGCACACTCACACGCACACACACACACACACACACTGGCTCACACATTCACTCACACACTCACACATGCACACACACACACATACACACACACACACACTCGCTCACACGTGCCCACATATACTCACACACACTCACTCAAGAATATAACCAATATTTATATAGAATATACATAAAATGTGCTGTATATAATGAATGTGTGTGTGTATAGATGCAGTGGTTTGTTTCTCACATTTAGTCACACACACACACACACACACACACACACACACACACACGCACACACACTCACTCAAGAATATAACCAATATTTATATAGAATATACATAAAATGTGCTGTATATAATGAATGTGTGTGTGTGTGTGTGTGTGTGTGTAGATGCAGTGTTTGTTTCTGTGTGTCAGACTGTCAAGCCTCTCAGCCCGAGGCCCGGTTGACCCCGTGACCCCAGTGACCTACTAACTGAAATACAGTTCTCTGTAGCATGACTGTGGCTGTTCTCATATACGGGAGCTTTTCCAGGAACAAGTGTTTCGTTCCAACATCCAGCTGTGCGACAAAATGTTATTGCTGTCACATAGTGTTGCACAGGCGGCCTCACGACCAACAAACTGAGGCAATAACCAAACACTTTCCCAGAATGCACTCTATAAAGTTATGTTCGCAAACACCAATCAGACATCGAGGGCCACTTATGCCATTATCCAAGACTGTGCATTAAAGTCTCCCTGTGGTGTAAATCCAGCTTTTAATGTTGTTTATGTGTCTATGTGGTGTTTTTAATATGCTTTAAGACAAACCATGTGTAAATTCATAAGTCGACAGCATTGCTGAGTGTTTTCTCCTTAAACAGTCTCAAAAACACGCTTTGAAATCGCTGGTGTTTCTGACGTCAC